>JANSTP010264616.1:0-10959 GCA_025330745.1 Cladonema radiatum | reverse complement strand
GGGATCTTTTTCGTTTTATTGATGATGCACTAGCCATGAATGATCAAAATGAGTTTTCATTTTCTCATAAAGATATAGAACCGTGAGCGCATTGGTGAGAACCAAAGAAGCTATTCAAGAAAGTGAGAGAACACGCTGGTCGATTCCTTTTTCGATTTTTTTTTAGAAAGTGTCCTTTTCGTAAAAACCCGCATTTGTGCTAAAAAAAAAAAAACTTTCCGTTCCGCGAACTGCTATTTAAAGATTGGGTGAGAAAATAAATTTAAAGTTTTACTGAATTTGAGGTTTTGTTTCAAATTTGAAAGGTGGCAATAAAATTTATTTAAATTATTATTTACATATTACAGTCAAGTAATAAAAATTTGTTTAAATGGTGCACAATTCTCATGAATAGGGCAATTCATAGCAAATATTTTTTCAATATTTTCTTAAGCACTGTGTTTCACACTGAGTTAACAAGATGCACCGCAACGATCATCAGGGACAGACCGATGAAACAATGAGTTTTCACAATTTATATATAAAACAAATTTTTGGTCATGCATTATTTCAATATGAAATTTATGAATACGAGAATCAATCTTTATGAGCAATGAGATGTTAGTAAAAAGTTATACTCATGTCTACATTTTGACACGAACCCTGATCTTTTATTTAAAAGGTTTGTCTTTAAAGCGTGAACCTCAATCCAAGGCCTAAGCAAAAAACTTATGGTAAATTTTTTTGTTGTAACTCTAAAACTAGAGCTTTTGCTATGAAACTTTGTGAGTCTGTATAAAATTGATGAAAGAAAAAATTTGGTGACCCCGCCCACTTTTGTCATTGCAATGTCCAAATTTAGGTCCGGTAAATTTTTTTTAGGCCCGAAACTCTTGCAAATTCTATAATGATGTCAAAGTACTTTGCTTTAGCAAAACAGTGAAAATTGCATAAAAAAAGTTATTTTGGTTCACTTTCAGTTGCTTCTCAAAGTAGGTTTGGCGACGTGTCGAAGAAAACTCCATGACGTCATAGGTTAAATTTGGTTCTCAAGTGTTCAAAATAAGTTGGTTTAGTACTGTAGAAAGTTTTATCAATTTATCATTTGTGATTCTGAAGATACAGAGACAGCGTTGAGACACCAAATAAAGTTTAGCGTGAGTATGGTTAAGGAACATACTCTCATGCTAGTGTGAGAATGTGTTATTGCCAAAAGGCCGTGAAAAGGTGAAAACCTCTACTATAGTTAGTTGGTTTCCTGAAGCAGCAATGTCCGAAGATTAAAATAAATCTGTCCTGTCAATTTGTGAAGAGACTTCATTTAAAATTAGATTAAAAAAATGCAGATAAATGCACGCACAAGGGCGTTGTTTGACAGTTGAAAAGTTGATTGAACAGACATTGAATGTCAGGGATGGGAGTCATGCTGAGGAAAGGATCATGATCAACTGTTGAACCAACGATTTTTATTCGATTTTGATTGAAAATATTCGACAATATGAATTGATAGAAAGTATATATTAAAATATGGCTTTTTCCCTCTCCAAGTTATAATATAATTCTGGCAGATTTTTACTACTGTAAGAGTTATGGTATTATGAATAATAAATATCTCGACATTCATCAAACACAATATTCATATTCATCTCATTCATCTCAATTCATAAATTTTTCTTCGTATACATTTTTATTTTTAAAAGTATACGCACATGATGTTCGAACAGTTGTAGAGAACTTTAATTTAATTTGCATGATCTGGCATATCGATTTATCATGCAGCAAATTACCATACTTGTGTATATTTTTCAGTTTTTCGGTTTTGAACGCAGCACTCTATCATTGATATGGTAATCGTACGTTTGAAGAGTGTTCACAAAGGTATTAATCGAAGCCAGACTTTACGTTGGTGTAGTGTTTGAGTCATCAATGAGAAGATTGAGTGATGCTTCGCTGCTGTTTTTGGCACTGAAATGTTATTAATTTATCTTGGCATGGCTCATTGGATAGAATCGCAAGAAGAAATTTCCAGCCCAAAATTCAGAGATAAGCAACCTCTTTCTTCTAAAGTATCCCTTAGTAAGGCCAGTTGTTTTGAACTTGGAGGTACGTATTGCCTTGGCAACGAGAATAAGACCGGAACAACTAGAATGAGTATATCTGCTCCAGCAGCTACGAAAGTGTGCCGCAATGTAATTAGAGAAAATAAGATACCAACTTCGATTTTTTATGCAGGCCATAGGAAAACGAATGGGGTGAAATCAGTAAATGCTAATGCAAAGCCTGTATCAAATCAAATACAAGACCTAAAGACACACGGGAAGAGCTCCACGAATGGAAAGAAAATTCCCGCTACTAGGTGCATTGATTGCCACAAAAAAGAATGCCTTTGTCTACCGTCGAATCAAGTCACTTTGAAAAAGACAAAATCTCGGCGGAGGCCCATGCGTCACGCAACATACGTATCGGAGCTAGATAAAAGAATAAAAGATAAATTTAAGAATAATGGAACTGGTAGTAAGTTGAATTCAAAAACCGATAAGAAGGGAAAGATTTTAAACAGTGGGAATTGCATTTCCGCTCCTTTTTCAAGTGACCTTTCCAAAGAAACCTATTCTGTTGCACATCTCGAAAAGCTGCCAAAAGAAAGGAAAACTCTTCGAAAGGATGCCCATTGTCCATTGCATTTACCTTCAGGGAATAAAGCTAAAAGTGCGTCTACCAATGTAAAACAAGATTGCTCAAAGAGCATATATGCATCAAGGAGGTTATTTAGATCTGGCAATCAAATTTCTCATTCTATACCAGTCAATAGTAAAGTGCCATTAAGTAAAAATAGTAGGACTAATCGTACACAATCTTCCTCTATCCCGGTCTCTCTTTCCTCTTCAGCAGACTGTAAGCACGTTACGAAAAGAATACAATCCGCACCAGTTTTGCGGCGCACACCAGCAACACTTAAGAATAATAATACAAGAGTGCATTCTCCGGCAAATAAATCAATGATTAACAATTCTACGCAGAGGAAAACGTCGCAGAGGAGAAATAGACAAAAAGGTTCTTATAATATATCTAGAAGCTGTTCGAAATCTTTAAAACGTGTTAATGTAACAAGTATGGTTCCACGTGGCCAACGTCAAAGGGCTAAGTTTCCAAGCGAAGTTAAAAGGGGCGCAGAAGTTGCTTCAAGTGATATCATTCTGTCAAATGATGGCGTAGACGAGGAAAAGCTAGCCGCATATTATTTCGATTTATTTAAGAATGAATTCCCAGATATTGTCGCTGAAACGAAGTTAACGAAGGAAGAATTAGTTAGTAGAGACAATTGAAAGGCTTATTTCAGTGTCTGTGTAAATATTATTCCGATATATACCCATATACCTTATATGGCATGTATGGTATTGGTATATGATGCACACCATCATTGTTGTAGTTCATTTTATTTTGAAAATTTCGTTTTTTTCTTTAGATCACATTTTTCAACCCAATGGTAAATCGGAAACCAAAACTCCAGCGGCAGAAACAGCTGTTTCCAAAAGCTAAAGGTATTATATATTGTTCCAGTGAAAATATCTTTTTATTTGAGAAATACATAGTTGTATATTTGATTATGACCATATTTATAATTGATTCATCCATTTTTGAAAAGGTCATCGAATTCAACAGTGGAGAAGCTTTTAATTTTTAATTTTATTTTTTTATTTTTTTTTAATAAAATTTGCAGGTAAACATTTCCTTCGAGCTGGCGAAATGCATACGAACATTGCAACTTGGGCAAGACTTTTGAAGCGCGCGGCCCCTCCAAACTCCAATAGCACATATTCACCAAATAACATCACAACAAAGACACTTAGGTAATGAGCCTAGTTATAATTAATTACTTAATAACTCCTATTATAACTTATAATATAACTCATAATAACTTTCGTATCTAGCACAAGTGAACCTGCTTTAGCAAGTCCGCCGTTGCGATTACCCTCTGCTTCAACTGAGGAAATATCAATCACAAACCCTAATCACACTTCAT
This sequence comes from Cladonema radiatum, assembly GCA_025330745.1. NCBI lineage: Eukaryota > Metazoa > Cnidaria > Hydrozoa > Anthoathecata > Cladonematidae > Cladonema > Cladonema radiatum. The sequence goes on along the minus strand of JANSTP010264616.1, from coordinate 6,956 downwards.
ATGAAGATCTCAATTCCCGTATTGCAAGTGACAGCGAGACATTACGTGCAAGTAATTCTCACGGCCTACCGAGCGAAGATTTGAAACCCTTGGACACCACTCCTAAAAAAACAGACATTCTGTCCGTTCCCCATAAAACTGAGGTATTTTCACTAAATCTTTCGATACTAAAACTCGCTAATTTTGAAGTATCTCATCCCTCGTTTTATGTTAATAGAATGGGACTGCGATTTCGGATAAGTCAAATTCTCTGAATTTAACGTCGGAATCACGTGAGCCAACCATCGAACAGCCGGTGTCGTCTCAATCAAAAAGTGTCAATATTAGGCTGGAGAACAGTGTTGGGACGAATTCGTTGTTTCAATCTAATTCACCAGAGCTACACGCGCAAGGTCGGTCTTCAGGTCGCCGTAGCGCTGGTAGATCCCCACCATTCACTCGCAGGTAAAAGAACTTAATTTATTTCGCTCGGGTAATAATATTATTTTTTTTCTTTATGATATGGGAACTGAAACATGAGAATGTGAGCAAAATATTTATAAGTGCAAAATATTTATAAGAGGAAGCGAGTGGCCCAGAACCTTTTAGAAAACAGTTTTTTGTAATTGTAACCCAATGTCCAACTACGATTCGAAGTCGGTACACTTTTTGTGTTTTCCTATGAGAAGGAGATTTTTGATTGCCTAATAATTAATCAAGTAAAGCTCGAATTCGATTCGTTTTTAACGGCCAATCTAATGTGATCTTTGCTTTTTCTGCTGGAAGAGCCGACTTTTTTAAGAGGTTGAATGTTTTGATAGCCGATCAACTATAATTGTTGACTTTAAAATAGATCTCCTTAATCTTTATAAAGATTTGCAGGTAAATTTATGTGTCTTTATTACTTAGCAAAGGTTGATTTTGGCTAGTTTTTTATTTATTTTTTTATTTTTTTATTTTTTTATTTATTTATTTATAGTTTATTTTGCTTTTGTTTTTTTGAACGCGGGTTATGCGTGGTTTCGACGTATTTTCTTTATAAGCAACCCTGTTTTTGGCTCTCAAGGAAAATTACCTAAAAACATTAACAGTTATAGAAAAGTTGCTTAAGAGTTGTTTAATTTTTCCGACCTCAAAAACATTTTGTAAATGAAAATTTATACTTACAAAATTCAAGGCCGGTTTTAAACTTCAAGAAATATCTATTAACCCTTTATGTCTTGTGGGCCCCCTGTAAACCTTTTTTCTCGAGTTTACCCGTTACTTCTATATTTTCTTGACTTTGAGTTTTGACGATTTTCCAACATTCCAGTTGGCAAGGTTTAAGGCCACAATGACTGCACTAGACTTGTTACGGAAATATTAGCCAACCTACTGTACCTTGGTTCATAAATGATGACGTCATCCTCAAAATGATACTATTAGTGTGCATAGTTTGATTAGTCAAAAGTTATTTAGCAATCAACGTCAAAAATGCCCAATGACAAATAGGGTTAATTAACGGATATAACAAGTTTGCAGAAAATAAAGAAAAAAGAATGTTAACACGTTATTGTTAATCGTCTTAGGATAATGTTATTGTCAAAATATTTTTTATTGCTTATTTAAAAACGTTCAGCTAGGCAAGTTGCTTATAAGTTTTGTCAACTTCCCTAGGGTTCCTTATATAATGGTTGCTTATTAGGCGATACATGTATGCATGCTGTGGTTACAATGTGCACCTTTTTTATTTTGTTTTTCGAAATTTTCATAAACTTCGTTTTGCTCCTGTTGAAAATAGATTATTCTTCGTGAATCATTGGTGGAAAGACTATGCAGTAAAACATCCGAATAGTGGATACCTAATCATCTTCACAAAAGTGTCAGCTGTTCGTAGGCAGCCGATATAGTGCCTCTCGATAAAAAGTGCCTCTTACCTATAGGTATCCGCTATATGGCATGTCATCTGTTCGGAGGTTTCGCTGTATCATGCGCTACTCCACAGTAGAAAGATGTTTTCCAGTTTTTACAAAATATTTTCTCTGTCATAGCTAGTTAAAATTCCGTTTCAATTAATCAGTGTCTTAAAAGACCTCACCAAAAAATGTATGAGGTTAGAAGGATAGAGCGCAGGACATTTCACTTTGACTGATGTCTGTGCATCTATTGTTCTCTAATTAACCAATCACAAATTGTTTGATTGTTATCCGCTCTAACAGTTAGCCAATCAGTTTTTGGTTTATCCGTAAGCTCCCGCTATCAAACCAGTGTTTTTTGATATAGAAATTCATTTTGTATTAGATAAGTTGTCTTATTCGAGGAAGATGCTCTTGTGTCTTCCATCGTCAACAGTTTTTCAGTATAAGGAACATGAGCTACAGGAAGCAGGTGTCATTCATTTGCAAAAGCAGTAGACAGGTTCTATGATGCCAACACTGGCATTTTCTTATTGGTTATTATTTATTCTTTCAGAAATATTGTCACTAAAAGGCTCTTTAGCTTGTTGCAACTAACTTTGTAAATAAATTATACACTTTTTGTTCGCTCATACATGAAATCGAAAAGTGAATGATGTATAAACATTCTCCTCAAAATAATATCAAGTTGCTGATAAGACGGTGTTGGTGACCTGCCTTGATGTTAGGCTTGGCATTTGAAAGTGTTTTATTGTCCTATTTTTGGTGCCTAAAAGAAAGTTGGTTTAGTTTACATATGTGAGCTATTATGCGTTCTTCAACTGATATGTGGCTACGGCTGCTAGCTACATTTATTTTGCCACAGATCTACCTCAATCGATCAGCATATGGGAAAAAATATTTTGAAGTAACAACTCCCTCCCCCCGTCTGCATTATAAATTTCTAGAAACAATGGATTAATGCTTGTTTGCCCATCATTTCACAGATTATACTAATTTACATGGCCAGCGGGTGAATACCTTTTGTTCTGAAAGTCCATCTTTGGTGCGCCAGGAAAAAAATTTCCCGACTTTGTGCAAAATTAAGTGCAAAACTTGAATGCAATGGTAACTAAACTGCCAAATCTTTGAAAACGTATGGAATAAAATCATGATACTTCTAAAATTATACAATCTCATGCAATGGTTGACGAGAAAATGAACGTTGAATACTGGTAAGTGCATAAAATCTCTTTCTAGGTCAATGCTGTAAGGTATGTTTTTCGCAAAATTCATTGAAAAACCCAACAAAAGCAACAACTATCGTCAATGGAGAGGAATATTTTTGGTAACTTTATTCCATGTAGTATCTGAAAAAGCGTAAGAGCATGTCGACAACTGCTCAAGAAATAAGTATCTGAGGCTCTCAAATATGTAGCTAAAGCGAGTAAAATGAAGCCCCCTACTGCCGAACTAAATCAAACCTCTCCAAGGCGGACACCTCTCTAAAGCGGACAAATTCTTTGGTCCCGCAAGTGTCCGCTTTAGGGAGGTTCCACTGTAAAAGCCAGATCGGCCGCTTGAAAACCATTTAAGCGGCATTTTGTTAAAAATGTTATGAAACAAAGTAAATAATTTTTATAAATTCTCTGAGGCATAGGAAGATTTTTGTCAAGTGAGTTTTCGTGATTCTCCGGTTTTTTTGCTGTATCAACAAACACTGGGAGTTTTTCAGTCGTCGTAGCAGTGTGACGTAGTCCATTTGCACACTTTTAAGCCAGTATTTGTATATTTCATCAAACACATAGAAGCCTTACGTAGGGGATTGACAAGTTATGATCGCTGAACGCTGATTGATAAGTTATGATTGGTATGGGTCACCTTACTGTACTGGTTGGTGCCGTTAGTTCTGATCAAGCCGCTCCAGATTCAATTTCCATCGGAGCATGAATATTTCCAAGTAAGTAAGTAATTAAGTGATATTTCAAAAAAAAAAAAAGAAAACAAAAAGATGTTCAACCCTCCTTGACGATAGCAGGCGCCCTTTTTGTTAGATATTAGTGTGTATAATAGCTTATTATAGCTTAAGGCCCCTGATAGAATATTGTAAGATACTTTTATAGAATTTTTTCTACCCTAAGCTTGATTTTCATGATAGCCCTAACCCTACTGTGCATGGAGAGGGTGTCAGTTTGTACAAAAAGACTCTAAAAAGTCTGCAATATTTTGACCCTGTTTTACGCAACCAGGTAGCCCTATAAATTGACTTTTAATTTTTCTATTTTCAGGTTTTTTGAATAAAGTCTGAGATTTGTTAGGAAAACATTTTTTGTGGAAAATAAGAACCTACTACCCTTCTTTAGGTAATGATGGTGAACTACCGAACTCAGTCAAAACTTTTCGGACTTTGAAAATCAAGACCCGAATTTGGCTTTTTTGCGTCACCGCTTTATGCTAAAGTGATGGCGTCATCATAAGTTGGCATGATTTTTAATGGTTCGTATATTATTATAAAGAAGAATAGTGGGTTAATATTTGGTGTAAGTTTCGTAGTTTTTGAGTTAGCTACGAGGGGGAAATTACCCCTAACCTCCCCCCATTTCTTTACTAGCCCATGAGCTCATGCACAATAGGGTTAAGAGAAATGACCAAATGTATGTATTGCTGAATGCTGCTATGTACAAAATTTTGGCATTATATTTTGCGTTTTATTCGTCTTATTCAACGCCATGTTTTTGAAAAATTCAGAATAAAGAAGGGGGCCTTTTGGTAGTCATTAAACCAAATTATATCACTTTGACAGTTTTCGGTTTACGTGTTGCTTAAGCCGTCGGTTATTTGCAATTGTTTATTATAGTTATAGCCGTCTGCACCCGTTTATTATCTGTTAATGATTCGTTTATTATCCGTTTATGATCCGTTTAGACTTAATTTAGGTCGTTTATGACACGTTTATACCCGATTATTCCTCTTTATACCCGCTTAATATCCGTTTATAATCCGCATATGATTCGCTTACGATTCGTTATAAATCCTTGATGACACGTTTATTCTCGATTCACGTTTTTGATGTCCCGCATTAAACATTATTTTTAACATGAAAAATGTTTTCTGAAGTGCAAATATGAGATCTAACGTGCGCGATAAAACACGTTGCGCTTGTTTTTTCTTGGTGAGAAAAACCACTATCTAAAACGAAAAAAAAAGTAATTAGCCAACATGTTTCATTATAATTCATCAACTAAACTAAGCCAGCCAGACTGATATTAGCAGTAAGCGGGGTTTAATTCAGAGCTTTTAAAACTCAATCTTGAAAAAAAAAATTAAGTTAAAACAGTAACGTTTCATTTGAAAAAAAGAGTGATATATTATAGAAAATCTCTCACTAAAGTTTGTTCTTCTAAATTACAGGCCATTTCAACAAGAATGGAAATATGCCATGTAAAGTGCAAACAAAGAAATAAGCAAAAGTATTTGGTGACACTGGGGGACGTATTGTATCGTGAACCCCGAACACGAAACCAAGGTTTACTCCCGAAGGCGAATCTCTTGGTTTACACTGTTTTGTGCCGACCTCTCTCGATATCAACGTTCATACCAATGGCTGTTGTGAACTCAATAAAGAGAGGCCTTATGCGAATTGAAACAAAAAACGTTTAATATAAAGTTTACCTCTTTTGGCCATAAATCTTTCTTTACACTATCATTTATTTGTCAAAACTTTTTCCAAGCTAGAGGTCGCTAGAGGTAGTAGATAAAGTGGGATAAAAAACGACAACGTTGAAAAAATACTGAAAAAATTTGTTAAGATTATTACTCTAGGGCGCCAGATACATGGGTGGGGACGCTTATTAATTTCTAAAAAAATTTTCCAACCCCCTGGACGTTATTAAGAACCCCTCGTTTATTAATTTTGACAAACTACTTCAGCAAAAAAAAAATCAAGGTGGAACCGTAAATGAAAATATTTGAGTGGTTGATTGAGCTAGCCTTCGCAGTTGTAATGATGTATCGAAAACTTTCGACATGGTTCAGCTGCTTCCACAAAAACAATATAGTACCTCATCGACTCTCGAGATTGAAAACTAAAGGTATAAAATACAGCTGTTTCCTGAAAATTTAAAGTTAGCCGTTTCGAATATTTGAAAGTCATACACGAACTGAAAATATCAAAATAAGAACCACAAAAGTTAGCCGTTTCAAATATTCAAGTGATATACAAAGGGAAAATATCAAAATCAGTAGTAAAAAGTCGGCGGTTTCGAGTATTTTCGTCATATACCAAGGGAGAATATCAAAATTAGAACCATAAAAGTTAGCCGTTTCGAATATTTAAAGGGAAAATATCAATATCGAAATTCGGCTGTTTCGTATTTTCAAGTAATAAATGTCAAAAGGGGAAATGAGAAGGGGAAATGTCAAAATAAGGAGTATAAAGGTCGGACTTTTGGAATAACTTAAACGAAGGCCTGAATAGTTAATAAGTCGGTATTATTAGTTTTTATGCTGATAAGCTTCTAAAGCCTGTCTCAGTAGAGTTCACAGTAAGGTAATATGTTTGAGTAATGTTGAGCAATTATTGTATTTATTGCATTTTATTTTGTAATTTCAAACTTCCTAAACCCAATAAAAAATGCTACAAGGATGGAAAATTTCCGGATTTATCCGGATTTCCGGATTTTTTGCCAGGATATAATAATTTCCGGAATTTACCTATATTTGTGTTATAACATTGTTGAAACTACAAAATTGATAATAAAATCATAAACGTAATTCTAGCCCATGTTTTAGTGTATGCCGATTGCACAGTGTATTGTTATTACGAGATTTTATATTGCTATAGTTTGTATCATCGTTGCCATACCATGGCGCTATCTTAGAATTCGATCAGTTATAAAAATTTTTTAGAAAGCGGAAATATGTTCGTCGATCAACGAAGTGGATCCACATGGTTTCACTATATCAGGAAACCTATATACATTTGTTTTCCTCAACATATTTCGTAAAATCTGGGAGGGGGAATCTATGAATATTGATCTTAAAATGCAGCCGTTTCGAATATCTAACTCTTTAACTAAGGAAAAAATCATGAATAAATGACAT
>JANSTP010264605.1:0-10960 GCA_025330745.1 Cladonema radiatum | reverse complement strand
TTGATCTCATGGATATTACAACATCTATTTAGTAGCAGTAGAAGTAGTAGTAATAGGAGTAAAACTTTATTTAATGTTGGCAAAATTTACAAGTACATGATAGATAAAAACGGTTAACAACATCAAAGTGAGAGTGCTAACATGGGCCTACTAGGGGTGTTGAAAAACGCTGCCCTACCTAAATATCGTTGAAAACATTGTATTGTTCTGCCATATTTATTCTTGGCATGCACCAAATAGGACCGAAGTCACATTTGAAAAGAAATAGCTAGGAACTGGTGTCATGAAGTAATTGACCAAAATGTTTTCAAAAAGCTCGTAACTTATTTTTAATTTTAGAATAAAATAAACTTTTTACTTTCGTATTTTACTATTTTACTTAAATATTTTACTCAACGTCTAGTTTCGAGCCATTTACTTACCAAAAAAAGAAAAAAAAAAAATGTCGAAATATTGAAAAAGATACAGAAGTTAAAGAAATGTCAGTTGCACATCCACACATCAAATACATCAAAATTTAGCTATTTTTTAGTGGTTTTGGCTTTTTTTTTGAAATATTTTGAAAACAAAAAATTGGAAATTCTGGTATAATTTCTGTGATAACGAAACAATGATACTTTATAAAGATAGCACTTCTAACTGAGTTCCATAATCTATTGGTTTATCGTATGTCTAACTAATGGTTTTACGAGTTAGAAATTTTTCTGTTTTTTAATTAAGTTTTATTAGAACATTAATATCAACTGTTCTAGAGATATATTTGTGGGTGTTAAAAATGAGCAAATAATTATTGGCTATAGTAATGTCGTAACTGCTAACCTCAGAATCAATATTTTTGGATCGTTTGTCAAGTTTTGTTTTGGATAAGTATTGCTGATGTATATGTTTTTTTCACGGCTTTTACAGTTATAATTTTGAATCATATTGAACAAAAGCACAGCTTCTTCTGAATATTTGGTCCCACTGCCTGATATTGCCACACCCAACTGCTCAATAGTTTTTTTTTCTACTCTAAACTTCAACCCTACGAGAGTTTTCGTTATAATATCTCCCTCCATGCTCAACCCGCCAAAGAATAACATCTTTTTCACTTAAATTTCGACTTTTCTAAGTCTTATGAAAAAATGATAATATTCTTTGTTCCATAGAATGTGAGTTTCCTCTTTACATTTTGACCCTTGATGAAGCTTTTCATTAATTGTGCGAAAAACACAAAACCCTCCCTATAGTTATCAAAACTGAAAGAAAATATACTTGGGCATTTTCGACTTGTGAATTTTTTAAAAAACGTTGTTTAGGAAGGACTAAATCCGTACAAAAGTCTACAAATGTTTTTCAAAAACTTTCCAAAAATTTTCTTTCTCTTTTTAGATACTATTGTCCATCGCTTTTTTCAAAGACTATTCCTAATGAATTCAATAAAAGACTGAATATAGACTCGCAAAACGTAGTCTAAATTTTTTATTTATTTAATAGAAATTCAAGAAAAAGTAAAAGAAATTTTAGTATGAGCCCAAACTTTTTTTATACAACGGTGAATATAAATCTTTCTATTGAGAAATTAAGACTATCTTGAAATTTTTATTCTTTAAAACCCATTGCTACAGTTCGTCAAAGGAATTATAAGAATTAAGCGGTCTTAAATAACGTTGAAATAATGTTATCCAAATTGTCAATGGCGATTCGAAATTTGTTGGATTTTCAAGATTATTTAAATTATAGGGGTTCAAATTTATGTAATTCAGAGGCCAAGGGACCATGTGCGATTATTCAAATTAGCTAAAGAGGTTCAAGTAACATTAGTTGAACTGCATAAACAAGAAGAAGAAAACTTTGAGAAATTTAACGCTATCATTACTTTTCCCTACTAATATTCCGTGAAAAAGCAAAAATTAAGTAATAATAAAACGAAACTGACCAGAAACTACCACCCAGGAGTAGCATGTCGGAACAGAACAAACAAATCAATAAACAAAACAAATTGAAAAAGTTTCAAATTCAGCCACCTAATGACATTCCATTAAACTGAATGATATTATGGTGGTGTAATCCTTAAACAATAGCGTGTGACGTCATCTACAAGAATTGTAAATCCTTGAACACGAAACTGCTGAAACAAAAATATTGGTGCAGAAACGTTTTTTTTAAGTTTCTTATTTACACTAACATAAAACTGAAGTCTTTTTAAAGCTTTTTGAGAATGAATAGTAATAATAATGATAATAAAAAGTTGAGAGGTGAAATTCACTTTCTATAAAATATGTCCCAGGCTGAATGGTGTCTGTTATGTTATTGGTGTTAACCCTACTAAAAGAACTAAAAGAACTTATTAAACATATTAACTGCCACACGAACTTTCAAGAAAAATAAATAAAAGTAAAAAAGAAAAAGAAAATGCCATAGATCTCGTGCAATCAGGTGATAACATCATTTATAATCTTGAAATTAGGCCATTTTAAGACTTTTAGGGTCTTTTAAAATGGTTTCAGTAGCTACGACCTTTGAGATAATTGTTTTTAGTAGGAATTGTTTTTGTTTTTATTTTCCACAAAATACTTAGTATATTTAATATTTCAAATCATACGAAAGATTTTGGTATTTCGACCTCTAGTGCCTTTGAAAGGGAGCGAAATAAGCAAGTAGTTGGATTTTTATAATTAGATTTTTATCTCAGGAACTAATGAAAGAGAGAATGCTTGAAACAGGGGAAAGGGGTGGGGGTGGAGTGGTGGCGTTTGTTGGAATTAAAACTATTTCAAAAGTTGCACCACTAAATGTTAGTCAGAGTGCTTTTAAACCTTTTGGACAAAAGTAAGTTACCACCTCCCTCTTTTTAGGGGATGGTAAATTTGCTCTTCTATTCACCTCTCGCATGCAATGTACCGCATTTATTTAATACAAGCTTTCTTGGGCTTTTGTGTATTTACCTAAATGCTAGGATGCAAATATTAGCTACTAATATACTCCAAATTTATGAATAATGTGGGATGTTAGTCCAGATATAGACAATTTTGTTTTTTAGTAGGTGGTTGCAATATTGCATAAATATTTTGATTCAATATTTAACTATATTTGAGTGCAGAGTTTGAAAGAAATTGAAAAACAATACCTTTTAGAAGCTTCCAGAATCATTGAAATCAAAGTTGCATAATCAGTAATAAAAATTTGCACAGTCTTGACGCCATGATAGCTATTGCTGTTCTCCAATTCAAGAAACAATAAATATTTCCAAAAGAGTTATTTTAACAGTATAATATCGATTTTGAGGATAATTCCTAACTTCAGGAATGACTTCAAGAAAAAAGTTATGCCAAAAACTATAATACCATTGAGTTTATTTTGGTACAAAAACAACATTTTGACATAAGAAATATGAATCCGTTAGCTAAGAATCTCTTCATCCTTTAATATGCTGGTTTTTGATATAAATACCATTTTTGGCGACATATTGCCGAATTTTCGCTTTTTTAGTATCCGAATAGTTAAAAGTAATTTTTAAATAATATTTGCTACAAATGAAAACATCCCAAGACATACCCACAATTTTTTATCTTTAAAAGTCGAGAGGGATTAAGAAAATTACGTCAATTCTACAAAGTCCAAAGATCTTATTTGCTTTCTGTGTAAATAAAAATTTTGACGAAAAACAATGTCATCCTACCCCCCTTGAAGTTGAAATTTGATGTCCTTGTTTGCAGTTATTGACATTGTGACATTTAAGTGATTGACAAATTGATTGGTGTAAAGAAAATAATTCCTTGGAATCTGATTGGTTAACTTCAGTTTTAAACGTTATATGATTGGTTCAAAAACAATAGGAATTGTTTCTTATATTGTTGTTTGTTTGAACAATATTGATCAGTTCAGGCCACCATGTAGGTAAAATATTTTGTTATAAAAATCACATGTATAAAAACTTTTAGCTCACTTTTACAAGCGGTAGCATATTGACTGTGCCACGATTGAATATAAAAAACAAAGTATTTTACGAATAATTTTTTTTAGATTTTGTTTCTTATAGTAAACGACTTCGTAATACTTTTACAGTCAATATTATATGTGCATGGTCACACTTTAAATAGTTTTTAAAAATGAAATTCGCGTTATTAGTACTGTTCGCGGGTACTACACTTGCTGGTAAGTGAATGCATTTTTTATTACTTTTTTTTTCTGTAATTCTTCTATTTTTGTTTTGGGTTTTAATTTACATATTTGCAAAATTTCTATATCTGCTTGCGTAAGTGATATTTTCTGAGAAATTTAGGAACCTGTTATATCAACAGATGTTAAGGGAAATTAAGTTTGAGGTTTTACTATAATTTAGGCGTTTATTAAAGTATCTGAAATTTGATCAGAATTATAAAATGTTAGTTGGAAAAGTTTTGAATTTTGTAATATTAGCTTTGTTTAATAGTTCTCAAAACATATAATAATAATTGAAAAATATTCCTTGTTTTATAGTTATCTAAAATATCTCAAAACTTTTTATGCCTTGTCGTAATAACCTTTTTGTTCAAGTTTGTTCTTTTAAATATTAATTATTTTTACAGCCAATGAAATTTAGTTTTATGAAACTTCGACTTCTCTTATTTTCTGATTCCATAGAGAGAACTTTATAACAAGCACAGTTTTTAAGTTATTTCAAATGCAGTTGTTTTTAGGAAAATATTAAATCCATGAAACATTCTTGGAAATGAATAATAAACATAGATAAAAAATCCAACTACAATAAGCAATAAAGATATAAGAATACATTAGTGAACCTAAAGTTGACTTTGGACTATAATATGATAGGACATATTTTACTTCTTCTGCTAGCACTGTACTACTGTACTGTTTGAAATTTTAAAGATCCCTTTATTTGAAAGAAAATCAAAATATACTAAGTTAGCTAATTCAGTCATACTGAAAAAATAATTGCTTATTCACTTTTCCATTAGATTAACAGTTGAAAAGTTTCCTGTTTTATTTAATCTGATATAAGCTGTTGTTGTTGTTTTTTCGTAATTACAATTTGAGAATTATTTACAAACAAGAAGACAAATGGAAAAGTTTTAAATTAAACATCCTGAGAAGCTAAAAATAAATAAATTAATCTGCGTCAATATCTTTGATATATTATTAATCATCAGTCCTTTCTTCTTTATCAACGCAGCTCAATCTCTAAAAGCCCTAAAAATTATGCTTTTGTGTAGTTATGAGGATTTGACTTAACTTCTTTTTCGAAATTTTTATCTTGAATTTTGTCTTTTGTTTTTTCTTTTTTAAATAATATTTTTTTTGCTTTAGTATTGTACACATTTTAATAAAAATTCATTAAAACGCCGATAAAACATTGATTGATATTGTTTTTGATTTTTTCCTTACCAAATAAGTTTTTTAGACTATTAAAAATCATTAAGCTCTAAAAAAAGTTTTTAATAACGTATGCCAAGTACCCCCAAAACAGTTTCCAAAACAAACGAACTTCAAATTTTATAAATATTGATCAAAATATTTGTCAAAATAAGTCAAACAAATTTAGGAGTATATTACATAAATTACAGTCTTAAATGTTGACATGTCATTTGTTTTTCAATGCTTTTCACAAAAACAACGTATCAGATTGCAAGACTTTTTTAACACTTGAATTACGACATCAACACCTTTCCTGTATAGATTGTGAAATACTTGCAACAATTCTAGAAACTTTTCAAACCACAAATTTTGCAACCACAACCCTCAGAAAACATTTCACTGTATTAGTTAATATTGTCAGCAAGTAATTCTGATTAGCATATTGAAAAAGGTTTGCAAAACGTACAAATTGTTTAAACAATTACTGTACAATCTTTAATGGCATAAAATTATTTCAAATAAAAAGTTCAAAGCTCCATTTAAGGATATATTGTAATTTTTAACGTCTAATACCTTTTCTATGACTGTATGCATAAACCTATTCGAATGTTAAATTAAGTTGAGTGTTACTTAATAGGAAAGCCACTCGTTTTGAATACTAGTTAACTTCAATTTCTAACAACATTCTAACAAAATTCTAACAACATTTTCCGTTTACTTAAGCCATAATGGTTGGTTCAAATTAACACCCAGTTCAATTAACTTTTTTCCAAGCTAAAAATCTTATTGTTTCTAGATCTTTTAGTTCTAACGAGTTAAATTGTAATCAAATGGAGTTTAGTTTTCATAAAGTTTTGGAATTTCAACTTAAACTTATTTGTTTGAATAAAAATAAAACATCTTTTTCTCCTGTATGTAAAATTTCCTTTTGTGAAGATGTGTATATTAGCTTTCGCGTAAAATTAAAACGTGTTTTTCCTTTGTCCATTAATGCTCACGTGTTTAAGGTATCAAGGTTCAACGTAATTTGACACACATGTTAACTTAACCTTTTCAAGTCAATGTTTATGTAAAGAAAAAAACTCGTGACAATTATTTTTAAAAAACTTTAAGATGAAACAAGTAAATAAGCTGTAAGCGCTTTCTTAACAAAATATTGATTTAATATTTTTATATAAATATTTTTTTGTCCCACCTTTTTACAGTTAGGGCGAGAAAAGTTATTATTTGTAACGGATTTATTGTTACGTAAATTCACACAACTTTAGCATTAAAACTAATTCGCAAAATGTTTATTTAAATTTTTTATTTTTTTTAAGTACACACGATCCGGTGACGTGTTTAGCCTCTAATAAGTTTTTCTCATTTTTTGAAATTATTTAAAATTTGTGAAGTAATTAAAACAAATATATAGGAAAAATGATTTCAGCTATTCTATTTAGGTAACAGGGATCATGTATCGTATTTGTGGTCTGTGCAAACCTCCAAATATCATGGGATTACTTAAAATGGGTTAGGTGAAGATACCTTGGTTTACTAGGGTAGTGCCCACGAACCTACGAATACAATAATTGACCCGCTACTACTAGAAATCCTTAATATCATAATATTTTATTTTTAAAATTTTAATTGAGCAGCTGATACCTTTTTGAAAATGTGAATACCTTTCAGGTTTTACGATTAAAAAAAAGCATCAAGAATAGTGTATAACACAAAGGTTTCATAATTTATATTCCTACCAAAGGGTACGGTCCAACCGTAAATACTTACAGGCCTCTTACTTGGAAAATATTCAGTAGAAAATATTATTTTTCGATTGTTATTATTCTTTGTATTGCTACATTCAGTTTTTCTTAATCTTAGTCTTTTTCTATTACTATTGCAATTAACTATATATCCAAGATCTATATAAAATAATGACAGTGACGACCGGTTACGACCGTTATTTCAAAAGTTATTTCCGGTTTAATGGTGTGTGATATAAAAAGAGGCGTGGCCGCTGATTTACGTCTGTCATAATTTGATACAAATAACAGATCATAAAATTTATTAGTTTTTAACCACCAAATATCTATTTTTTAAACCAAAAAACATTGCTTGGAAACCAAAGAAGGTGTTATTGATGTTTTCTTTAAGAACCAAAATTTTTTTTTATTTAAAATAATAATAATAATAATAATAATAAAAAAAAAATAGTAACATTAATAATAACAATCAAAAAAAAAAACCAAAACGAAAGTTTTTGTACCCTGAATTCAGAATGAAGCTAAAAGTAAATATTTCAGTTTTCAGCCTTTAATATACTTTAATCATTCAGTACAGTTTTCAGTATTTGTGCATTCAAAAGGAGGAAATTAAAAATTGGCCAGCTCCTTTATTATCATTGTGGTTGAAGAAAAGTGTTTTCGAGTAAGAGAGAATTTATAATAAATGTTTAGCCTACTTCGATATTTCCATCGATGTTCCACGAAATGTGGAATCTTAGAAAGCTTGCTGAATCTTAGCTTATAAAAGCTTAGTAAGTCACTTACAAGAGGTCTGTCCCAGTCCTTCTAGTTACTTGAATAATACTTTAATCCTTAAGAATTACAATTTCAAATGCTTAATTTTTTTCTACTATATATTTTATTGGATATTTTGTACTTTTAATTCTAATATTTCAATTTAAGTTTCTTTCTTTTTAGCCCCATTTTGGGTACTCGACAAAACACTTCCGTCGGCGACAGTTGACGAACTAGGATGCGACAGTAAGTCTTGCTCGATAATCTAACTATTTATATTTCTCTATACATAAGTTTAAATGTCTCGCCTATTTCATACCATTTTGATTTGTTGAAAAAAGACAGACTAAAAGCTTATTATTAATTAAATGTTAGGCTTAACATAGGCCTAATTCAGACTTAATATTTTGCGATTAAAGGATCGCAATGACATAGTGATAATATTGAGAGATTTGAGAGTCTTTATTAAGCATCTAAAATTTTAAATCTTTTTTAAAATATCAATTTTTGAAGCGCCAAGGAATTCATTTATTTTAAAAAAAAGTATAGAATATTTCATATAATATTGATAATGTTTTAATTCAATCTAGCTAACCGCTTTGGGCGAGGTGAGACCCATACATATGAGTATGAGGGCGAAACGTTAAATACAATTGAAGGATCTGCTGAATGGACAACGGGACTGAAGATAAAGGCTACCGTAGTGATTTCTCGCCTGTCAGAATGCAAATACCGCATGGATGTAAGTTTAAATATGTTATTATAAAAGCAGAAAACCTCTTGTAGATGTAAATTTAGAGCTTTGTCTATGCTACCTAAGTTCCTTTCTTTTCTAGAATATGTGCTCTATTCGGGCTAAACATGGCATAAATTAAGAACGTTTATTGCAAAAAATTTTCTTTATTGAATTTAATTAGTTCTCCCAGGCCTCTCTTAACCTTGACGAAAATTTAATAGCACTTGCGTTTATGCATTTTTTATTTATGTTACGGGTGTTCTCATATTTCTTAATTTCTTTTATACTGATGTTTTATTTTCTCTACTCATATTTGGTATGGTTGCATAAATTATTCTTTTTTTTCTTCTAGTTGATGGGTGTGAATTTATTCACGAAAGGTTATGGACAAGATGGATTCAAAGCTAGCTCTCAAAACACAGAGGACAAACTTAGAGAAGGCTTAATGATGAAACCAGTTGGCTTCTCCATGAAAGGTAGAAAACAAATTACTTGTTCGTCATATTTCTATACACGTATTTCGTATATAAGCACCTTGGCTTTCAGCAGTTCCTTAACGTTTTGTCATATATTACGTATTCACTATTCAGGAAATCTTAATTTCTACAGGAAAGAAATTATAAAGCATTTCTGAATGACAATATGCTTTACCACAATAATTATAGAATTTTGATTAAAGTTTCTAAAGTTGATTATACACGATAATAAAGTTGCTTAAAAAATTACAAGTTTTAGTGCTGTTGCTCACAAAACGATTATATGTAAAAAAGACGTGTTTACTCTATGTTACATTCTATGTATTCTTAAAAGTAAAAAAATTGAAAATTTCATCTAATAAATGGCTGACTTTGTTATTGATGTACAGGAAACCAAATCGTCTCTGTAATTGGCAGCGATCTTGATTCTGCGCAAATCTTGAACATCAAACGAGGTATTCTTAGCACCATCCAGCTTGACGAAAGGAGTGGAGAAGAAACAGACATCCACGGTAAATGCTGGACTGAAGTCACCTCTGAAGATGGAAAAGTTGTAAAGAAGAAGGATCTTTCAAAATGCTCAAAACGAGCCCAAAATGAGATAGCTTTACAAACATCTACCTTCAAAACTGAAACTGAAATGAAGCCATTAGATTCAACGAGTAACTGTGAATATATTTTCAATGGAGAACAAATCAAATCTGTTGTTTGCAAAGAAACACACATATTCCGACCATTTTCTGCCGGATACGAAACTCCTTCTGGTGCTATGACAACCGTCAAACAAACATTAAGACGAACATACAACACCAACCAAAGACTCGTTGCTGTAACTGTAAAAGGTAGTTACATTTTTTGATTCCCTTAACTCCTAACTTACCTTTTTTTGTTTCTCAATGTAAGTTTTTTACTTAATTGATTTGCTATTTTCTGTTAGACTTCTCAAAGACATCTACACTTTTATTCGACCATGACATCACCCTCACTGCTACAACCAATGAAATTAAAGACCATTTAGAAAAAGTGATGACACGACTTGCAAACCCAACAAGTGAACAATTGACAGCCAGACAAGATTCTGCTCACGAGTTCAGCAACCTTGTTTTCTTATTGAGAAAGATGGACGAGAAGAGAATGAAAAACACTGTTGAAAAATATTTCGATTGCAAAAAATCTGGTCATTGTGAAACCAATGTAATGAGAGATGTCTACAGGTATTCTTTTTTTTTGTGCTCTAGTCTTCTTTTTATCTATCTTTTTGAACTATGTGTCTTAAAAAGTGTCAACGGATTTAGCAAAATATTATTGAAAATTTTACGGAAAATTTAACGTTTACGGTAATATAACCAATAAATGTTTTCTGAAAAAATTTCTAAAATAATTGAAAGGTACAAAAAAATAAACAAATTTGGACAACACTAACTATTGTTATTCATTTACCTGATTTCAAATCAGTAAGATTAAAAGCAATGAACTTAAAAAAATGGAGTGTGAGCGTCTGGCATATTTCGATACAGTATGTTTTCCTTTATATAATATATTGTTTTCTTTAACAATATTCATTTTATTATATGCAATATATTGCTTTCCCCTAGACAATATCTGTTGGATGGTATTGCATATTGTGGAACTCCAACCTGTATTTCTGTTGTGCGTGACACCATCTTGAAAGATGTCATCCAGGGAGAAAGAATGAACATGTTCCTTCAAAGTATGGCTTTGATCGCAAAACCAAACGAAGCAATCATCCATGACGTTCTTATTATTGCCAAGAAGAAACCATCAAGACAAGCTTTCCTTACTCTTGGAACTTTGATGTACCGTGTCTGCTTAAAAACACCAGACGTATGTGAAAAGGTAAAGAAATTTTTATTGAATAGCCCCGCTAATTTATTTAGTAATTCTAATTT
>JANSTP010264594.1:0-10961 GCA_025330745.1 Cladonema radiatum | reverse complement strand
TGACCAATCAATCTTTTCTATGACTGGTTATTGCAACAAATCCCACAAAAGAATCATGTAAATAAAAAGAAAATCAGAACAAGCTAAAGAAAACCAGAAAAGAAAAGTAAATAAATGCTACTAGATGAGGCTCTAGCCAAAAAAATTATTAAACTTCAATTCATTACTGTCATTTCGATACATATAATTTATTTCTGATAATAGGATAAACAAAATTAATATGCTGCTCTTTTGCACACTATACCACAAAAAAACTATCAATCTTTCTACATCAAATAATCTATAGAGCACGACGTGATAAGAGGCAGAAAAGAACATTTTATTATTAGAAAAAGCCCTACCTTGCTTTCAGCAGAATTGTATATATCATCCTCTACTTTTTGCGCATATTGAACTAAATTTTCCAATTGCTTATTTTTCACTGCATTGGGGTCATTGACACCTTGAGGTATTATAGCTGACACTCTGAAATATCAGATGAAATTTTTTAAAACTTCAATCCTTTAATTCAAACCTACTCAACTTCTTCCCTCTTTCTAGTGTAATAAATAGAGAATTTAAAAAATCTTACCTAAAAATAATAGATTTACAAAACAGATTCTCTACAAATAAACAGGAATGATGCCACAGCTAACATTGCTTCAAAAAAACTATTTTGACCAAAACTTACAGCCTTTCCACTAAATGATTTCTTTGACATGGCGTAACGGACTTGTGCCAACTATCCTTATCATTGTTTGTTGATGCAATGCTTTGTGGTGTCGGACTACAAAAGAAAGATGAAAAAAGAGATTACAATATTTCCCTTTTTCCTGTTTATTCTGTTTGTTTCCCCAAATATACCACATTTTAGGTTAAAATTCAGTAATTTGCAGAACAAAAAAAATTGATGTATACTTCTGTTGAACTGTAGTAGTCGATGTGTTGTTTTGTTCTGGAGTTTCTAAAAAATTTCATAAAGAGATGAATGAAAATCACACTACTAAAAAACAAAAATTTAAGTAACGAAAACAATAGAAAGACAAAAATACTTTACAAAAACCAATCTTTCCTAAAACAAATAAAAAATTTAAAAACCAAAGGTACCGGTGGGTTCAGTTGAAGTTGGTGGTCTTCTTTGCGTCGGGCCATTTTTTAATGGTAAACAAATAAGACACTCTGTTCTAACACAGTGTTTCCAATGCGATATGATTTGTCTCGATGAAGCACAAAAGTCATCTAGAATATATTAAATGGAAAATATCACTAATACAATTTCTGAAACAAGTAATTTGCACACATCAACACTTTCAATACCGTAACAGTTTGGCACTTACTTAAAATAATTTATCAAAAGCAATGCTAATGTTGTGGACAAACTTAAAATAATTTATACCTTAAATCTTATAAGGAGAAACAACTTATCAAAATTATGTGTGTTGTAATTACACTTTTGTTAATTCAAGTAATCATAAAAAAACTAATTATCTTTCAAAAACTTCTTCCAGGTAATTATCTAACTGTCAAAATTGTTTCACGGCTATTCCCTTTCGTTTGTAAAGAACGTTTGACAATAATTCAGGAAATTTTGCCTTATAGCTTTGAGAATATCCTCACAATTTTCAAATGTTGAGACTTCCCTTTGAAAGATAATTCATTCCTTTACTCAATATTGAAAACTTTTCAGATGATTATGAATAAGACAAAATTAACATTTGCTTATAAGAGCGTATACAGTAGTGAAACCTATGATGACCACTCTAGGGACCATAAAAAAGTCACAGTTTGTTCATTCAGTGACAGTAGGTTCTGTTTTAATTTGGCCAAGTAACAAAAACAAAAAGAAACCTGTGAGGTTTTACTCTTTCTTCTATTATACTTGTACTAACCAAACTTGGTACAAATGTACCCCATTTGGACCCAGTATTGGCCGTTAGTTGCTATAGCAACAACCTATGATGTCATGACAAGTCTACTTTAATCAGAAAAATCCTCATGAGAGAAGCTCTCACTACCCAAAATATGCGAAATTCTTTGGACAAACTTTCACAAATAATAAAATCCAAAAGCATTCACAAGATAAACTTTCGCAAGTGGCAAATTATTACTTAAAATTAATGAAACTGAGAATGATGAGGAGAAAAAAAATTATTGGATAAATTTTTACGAATTGGAAAATAATGAGTAATGAGCGATATAAACTTTTGCGAATTGCTATTTTAGGATATTTTTGCAAGTCTAACTTTCGCCAATCTCGATAACTTCGCCTTCGCCTGTTATACCTTTAATAAGCAAATTTGATCCATTTTGGTTCCAGATATTTTGGACTGGATTATGACTGTTTGTTGCTATGGCAACGACTATGGGGTCATAAAAAGCCTAAAAGCTTCACCCATGTTATATCCAGATATTTTGGACCCAAATTTTACTGTTTGTGTCTATGGCAACGGTGTATGGCGTCACAAGAAGTCCGCTAAAAACAGTATGGGTTCGCACATAGATCTCCTGGGACTGCGTTAGCGGGCCAATGCAAGGCTTAAGCATTGTGCAATGCTGCTCTGCAGCTAGTATCTTCATTAAAGCCATTAGATGGCAGTATAAAGAGTATCTTAGTCTTGCCTAATTCACAGTTGTAACTTTAAACCTAATCCTTTGCTGTTAAAACAAAGAAGAATGAACAAACCTTGACAATTTTTACCGGCTTTGCAATATATCATGTGCCTAAACACCATTTTCATTCTTCTACAATAAGGTATGTCACAAGGCTTGTACTCTCGTTCTCCGCGCTGACATTTGTAAGCGTGTGAAAGCCAAATAATGAGTTGTTGTACAAGACTCTTCTTTTCAGGATCGGCTCTTGTTGGGGCTGCAAGAGGAGTGCTTGGTTGGGCTTGCTGATTACTTGGCCTTTGATTCTAAATTGAATCAAGAGAATAAATATAATAAACTTAAAAAATTTGAGTGGAGTAGGGATTTAGGGAAATTAGGCTTAGATTAAATTTGACACTGCAAGGAACAAGTTAAATGTAAATTGGTTATATTTAGGACCAACGAGAGACAATTGGGCACATTCATGAAGCAATAATATAGGTTAAGTCTATTTGAGTTTCTGAACCATTTTTTAAAAAAGATAATACATTAAAACAAATTCTGGAATAAAAAATAACTACCAAAACCCAATTCCCTTATACAAACTTATCAAAACATAATTTTTAAAATTCGAACTGTACTTCTAACTAGTTCAAGACCTTGTTTACATTTATTATACTTTAAGATATCAAAATAATAGAGGAAACAAAGCTAAAGCTGTTAAAGCAAACAACAAAAACAATCAGAACAGTGGGCAACTAAAAAAAAATCTAGACCTGCTTTGCAGGTCAACTCTCACGAAAGATCCCTGAAAGCTTTAAAATCTAAAGAAGAGTACAAGCAACAAGTAAAATAATTACCAAATTAAAAAGCCACATATTACTTATCAATCAACATTTAACATTATTGTCTTCTAAGTCACAACAAAATCCTTTTTTCATTCAAATTTTAATAAACATATAATTTTTCAGGGGTACGTTGAATAGAAACCTCTTTAGATTACCTATCAAATTGTACTTGTTTATTGAATGAAATGCTGTCAAAAAGTATTTGCAATAGGTGAAATAATTGCCAAATTAAGTTGCCACACCTTACTCATCATTCGATATTTAATGAATGTAGTATTTTTGAGTTTTATGTCACTTTCAGATCTTTGTCCCTGTAACTTTGCTCAAAAATTAGAGTGGCAGAATAAATCTGCAATGATTTGCCACGTTTTTGCTTCATTTATTGACTTTTTCAGCTCCTTATGAAAATCATCTAATGAAAAACCAACTTGAAATATCTTCAAGATTTGTTGTCTTTATAAATCTTGGAAAAAATCAGGAGATTCCTTCGCCTTTAGAAGCTAGATATACATAGCATTTCCCAAGTCATTTATAAACTTGAAGTTTTTCTATCTAGGAATTCAAAGCAATAATACAATCTAAACAAAGCATACTAATCCAATTTTGAAACTTTCGAGCCAACTAAAGAGTGAAAGAGACTGACGTCTTCCACTATATCCCAAATTGGTTTTTTATTTTTTTGCAAAACCCTGATGCACAACCACTTTTACCAAACAAAACAGACAAAAAAATCAGAAACTCTTAATATATTGGTTGGATTACTTGACCATCTTCCAAAGCTAATACAGTAAAGTAAAACAATTTGCAACTCCACAATTCATTTCACAGCTCCTTTACTGAGCTGAGTTTATAAGTCATTCTTCCACCACTTCCACCAGACGAGTTTTAAAATTTAGTTGACAATTCATGTAACTTTTGCACGAAATATCGGATTCTCTTATTCCGAAATACTGGCGTAACAGGCGTCATTAACAGGAAAGATTGAGAGGCATTCTTTAACAGATTTCAAAATTTAAGATTGGTACGCAAAAAATGGAAGAATTTTTCGACAACAGCGAAGGCAATACTCTCAATTTCATGAGAGAAATATGTAAGGCACCAATATATTACATTCTCTATCCACTGCTATGGTATGTCTGAATGACAAGGAAATCCCCAGGGATAGCGGGTCAATCTTTGAGAGTTAAATATCTCTTAAGAATGAAAGGTTTTTCCATTTGGAAAAAATATCTTTTTAAAGTGTCTGTAAAAAATATTAACGTCTGGCAATACTCCAGTTGAAAATTTCACGTGAATTTCTGAGCAAAAAGTATATCTTGCAAGAAAATACACGAAAAAAAATGTGTACCAAAAGTAAGAATATGTGTACCAAATGTAAGAATCACCAAGGGCATAAATTTGCAGCTACTATTAAACTCAACAATATTTCAAAACTATAATAAACTATATTCACTATAAATTGAAAATATTTCCAAATAAAAATATTTTTGGTAACATATGCATTGGCATTTGTCAATCCAAGCCTGTTTGAAAAGGATTTCTTGAATACTGCAATATTTGAAAATACCTAAGGAAAGATCTATAAATTTATACTCCCATATTTACATATATGCCTTTCTCCAATTGACATTGAGTTACAGCGAAGCGCACTATCAAGGACGAGCTAAATGGACTTACTATCTGAATGCTAGCTAGGTCTGCATTGCCAATCACTCCTAAATGATTTATTTGGTTATCTAAAAAATTTGGATTTTGAGTTTGTTGTCGAAGATTTATTGGATTGCTGAGCATAGGTTGTTGTTGGAATCCAGTTGTGCCATTCATCATTCCATTAGACATTCTTTCCGCAGCATCCATTACCGTTCATATCATATCTGCTCCAGTTTGAGATGGCAGAAAAAATAATTTGCTGGGTGTTAGACTCAATTTAATTAACTTAATACAACTCTAGTAGGACACTACCCTTGAAGTAGACATATTTAAAAAAAAAGGTTTTGTTACTCTTTTTGGCCATATTTGTTCACTTTTTAGGCATTTTTGAACTCTATCTCTGATATCTGATGGTTAAAAATTAATTGTTTACTTACAAAAATGTCATATGAAAGAGGTCTGTCAGGTGCAACTGCTTGCAGAATAATATCACCACATTCATGGTATGAAGTGGGCCCTCATTGTGAGTATTTTCGCTTTTCTCATTATCAAAATTCCCAATAGCTCCACGAACCTCAAATGCACTTTAGCATGGATTATATTGTTTGTGGCTTGAAAATACAATAATCAAGTACTCTAAGACTTCTGAATCAAATTTAAATCATTTAGAGGATTGACTTCATAGAGGACAAGATTGAGAAAAAGCAAAAACACACAGAAGCAAGGAGTAAACTCGAGTCTTATTTTCAGTATTTTCACTGTTTTACCAATTGAAAAACAGTTATTTTATTTCCATATAGCTTTTTATTTAATCTGTGAAAAAAGCTGAAAGCCCTAGTATATTATGAAAGAAATCAGTAAATTCTTAATGTTTACGATTGTTTGTATTGTCTCTTTCAGTAACCAGTAGAATAAAGAATACTTAAGAAGTTATTACAGTGGTTGGATCAAAGTTGGATCACTTTGGTGATTGAAAATTTGTCTAGGAAACAAAGCCATTTAAGGGAACGCACCTAGATGTGTTTTTTTTTTGGTTAGATTTTTTCTTATTTTGTTTGTCCGAGTCAGCTGAACATTTCAAACCTGCACACTGATCCAGATGTTTTTGTTTGGGTAAGGGAGTACTTGTTATTGGTACAGTGTCTAATATCTACTGGTTTGCTTAAAAATGGTGAATTTGGAGGCTCAACCAGTATTTGCGGAAGAATCCGATTATATGCCTTGGAAAAATGATTTAGAAATTTGGAGCATGCCCACACCTTTGGAAAAGATAAAACAAGGACCTGCTCTTTATGTTTCCTTCGTTGGAAGAGCATGTGAAGCCGAGACTTAACACCAGCACAGATTGGTTCAGATCAAGGCACTGATTTAATGGTTAAGAAGCTGGACAGTATATATCTTCAAGATGAAAGCACTAGAGCGTATACAGCCCTCAAAGAATTTCATTGCTATAAAAGATCTTCTGAAGAAAAGTATACAGATTTTATGATAAACTTCAAAAAGTTATATGCAAAAATCGTAAAGTGTAAAATGGCGTTACCAGAGGAAGTAAAGGCATATTTTTTACTTAGAGTAGCAAATATTTCCGAAGACAATGAAAAGCTGGCAAGAATAATTTGTGGAACATTGACTTACAGCAATATGAAGAATAAAATAATGAAAATCTTTAGTAATAATGAAGGATGTGAAGGAGAGTTCCACTTTGCCAATTAAAGAAGAAGCATTTTTTGCTCAAAATGGAAAAGGTGAAAGAAATAAACCTAATTTCGAGGACAAGTCAAGGGGAAGGATGAAAATAGGGAAAAAGACCAATTCAAGAAATAAAGATGGAAATATTTTACGCCGCCATGGATGTGAATCTGTCATGCACTACAGGGACAATGGAAGCTTTTTTAGGTGGTACGATAAGTATAATGAGCCAAACCGCCGTAGCGCCAGTAGTGTTTGTAGTTGTTGATTTGCAGCAGGCTCTAGGGGGTGATCTCTAAGGCCCCTTACTAGATGTTAAAATTTTGGTTTTTAAGGGTGCTAAGAAACCAAAACAGGCTAATAAGTGATCGCTTTTAGTCTTTTTTTTTTGCAAAAGTAGGTATTCAGTTCAACTATACTGTTTCAATCAGTGAAAAAGGCAAGGACCCTGGCGTTTAATTTTAAGTGGTGTTGGGGGGAGTGAACAAATTTCTATCTAGAAAATGTCAACCGCTATGGCTGGGTTTGCGAGAAAAATTCCTGATTTTCTAGAGGCTCCAAAATGTCATTTAAGGTTATTTTGAGATATAATAAGACAATTATTTCACAATGAGATTTTCTTTTGAAATCCTGAAGGATAGAAAACCATTACGTAGTAAAGTGGTAAAAAAATAGGGGACCATGGCCATTTATATTGGATATTCTTGGTCCTTTTCATGTTCTCGATAAGGAGAGTCCACTGAAAGAACGTCAAGGCCAAAACTTTTCCAAATTAAAAGTATCAATGGACTATTAAAAGAAATTGAAAGGTTTGGAACTGTAAAATAAAGGAAACGATTTCTTAACGAAGAATTATCACATTATCAAAATGATTTTTTTTCGATGTTTCTCAAAGACCTAAACAAAAATTCTGAGGCTCACCAAAATTCTGGTACGGCGAGCGTCATACCTGTTGCACCCGTTGAGTCACCCCGACACTTTGCTTCAAAATGTCCACCTCAAGTGCAAAAGGCTGAAAAGTCCAAAAATATGAAAATGTATATGAGATTCATGTTGAACTCTTTGCATCAGATGTCAGACAACAATCATTGATAATCGAGTCATTTGGTAAAGGTATTCTGGATTCTGGCTGTTCAAAGTCAACTGCAGGGAGTTTTTGGATGTCAGAGTATGTTCAAAATCTCTTATCTAAAGAAAAAGAGAAATGTGCCAAAAGAGACTCAAATTCTATTTTTCACCTTGGAGATGGTGCAGAAACAAAAGCTAAATAAAATGATACTTCCATCAATTATTTGTTAAAATAAATATTTTATATCTGTTAAGGTAGTTGATAGTGATGTGTCATTATTGCTGAGTTGAAATACAATGAACTCAATGAAAATGAATCTTAATTTCAAAAATGATGTGGCAATAATAGATGGACAAGAAGCTTCTCTCCATTGTACACCCACAGGACATTACAGTTTACCTTTGACTCACTGTGATTTAAATTCGAAAGAAGAAGTCGTTCTTCACATTGATGATTTCAAAAGTTTAAAAAGCACTAAAAAAAGAAATAAAACCTTAAAATTACATAAACAGTTTGGGCATGCTTCAAAAGAAAAGTTGATAAAACTACTGCAATCAAGCAAGTATAATAATGATTCTTCATTTACAGATTCTGTGAAAGAAGTTTCAACAGCCTCATATAAAGCCTATGGTTTGTTTGCCTATAGCAGATAATTTTAATCAAGTTGTATGATTAAAATGTATGTATGTATGGATTTAAAAGAGCATGTTCACTTAATTTAATTGATGCAGCAACACGATATTCACCTGCCGCATTACTACATACAAAGAAAAAAGAAAAAGTTATCAAATAAATTTACATAATTTCACTTGCATATTTTGGTACTCCAAACTTCATTTTAATGGTGGTGAGTTCAACAATGAGTTGTCTTGTGAAATGAACGAGAAGTAAAAGGTTGAGACTAGAACAACTTGCTGGTGAATCACCTTTCAGTAACGGCATTGTAGAACACCATAACAAAGTACTGCATGAAGCAATGCAAAAGACTAAGCAAGATGCAAAGTATGATTCAGAAGAGTAGCTTTAGCTGGGGCCCTTAGTGCAAAGAATTTGCTTCGAAGCAATGGAGGTTTCAGTCCTAATCAGCTCATTTTTAGACATTCATGTTAATTGTGTCCAAACAGAATTGTGCTTTCTTTTATCAACATTTTCAAAACAGAGAGAAAGTTTTCTTTCAAAGGAAAACTGATAAGAATTGGAAAGGTCCATGTGTAGTTCTTGGACAAGATGGGAAGCTGGTACTTTTAAGGTATGGTGGTTCATATGACATGGAGTTTATCCATGCCATATATGAAATGTGAACAATGAAAAAACCTTGAGCAACTCTGCAAGCGCAGTATCTACAGATACAGACCATATAAGAGTGTAATAATGGTGTAAATAATAATAGTCATGATAACAACCTTGACGATGATGAGGAGAATGAAAGTTATAGAGATGGTAACAGTGATGATAATTTTGTTGGTGATAATAGTAGTAGTGACAAGTGATGTTGATTCTAACAATGGTATTGGGAATAGTATTTGTTCATAATAGTGAGAGTGAAAGTATAAATAGATAGTAATATAATTAATGTGCCAAATACTGATTATAACACAGAAATAAGAAATAACGGCACATATGTAAATAATAGTTTAGATAATGACATTATAGACAGCAATGACAGAGAAGATATCAATGGCACAGACCTTATGATGTTAGAAAAAGTAAAAACACTCTGCAAAAAGAAAAAACCGTAACCAAATGTGTTTGTTAAATAGCAAATCGAAGGCAGTTGGTATAGGGGTCGAGTAATGAGTATCCAGCCAAAGCGATCAGCTTCAAATAAAGACTGGGTAAATATTCTTAATGCTGGCATGAACAAAACCACATGTGTCAGTTGGAAAGAAGTAGCAAAGTGGGATGAAGTAGATTATCCTCAAAGAACAATCAGGCCTCAAAAATCTTTTTTCAAAACTGGTACATTTCTGTACATACTGAAACAAAAAATGTACAAAAATAGACACATCGAGTATGAACTAATAAACTATTGGAAGAATTTGATAAATAATATGATAAAAAGATAATTTTATCGACATGATCGCATATTATAACTAAGAATGAACTAAGCGTAAGTAAATAATAGTAAAAAGAAAAAATTTGAAAAGTGTGATGACGTACATTTTCATACAAGGCAATTTCTTTCCATGTATGATTGCTCATAATTGGAAGACGATCATACGTCTATTTTTTGAGGCCTGACAACATATTTATGTCAACTTCAAGAAACATCTCAAGCAGTTGTCAATGCTAAAGAGAAAGAACTTAACAACATGACTGAAAATGATGTATTTGAGAAATTAAAGTTTACTGGTCAATCTACTATATCAAGTAAATGGGTGATTACTGAAAAATACAAAAATGGTGAAAGACTAGTCAAAGCAAGACTAGTTGCAAGGGGATTCGAAGAAGACTCAAAAAAACGTATAGTCTGGGCGATTTGGAAAAAGATAGATAATCGGTATGAATGGGAGTTTTTTACTCTATTTTGAAA
This sequence comes from Cladonema radiatum, assembly GCA_025330745.1. Taxonomy (NCBI): domain Eukaryota; kingdom Metazoa; phylum Cnidaria; class Hydrozoa; order Anthoathecata; family Cladonematidae; genus Cladonema; species Cladonema radiatum. Next base: position 604 of record JANSTP010264594.1, on the reverse strand, counting down.
CATAGTATATATAGACCTCAAAACTGTCAGTTGACATGTCATAAACATTGGGCAAGTTTTTTTATTTGATAACTAAATTGTTGTCGATTATTGTCAATTATTGCAACCATTTTTTACTGATATGTATATAACTATATGAATATGCACAACAACGCTTAAGTTTTTCACTGATGACCTTATAACTTCGATGACATTGTTAACCCTATTTAACATGGGGCTGTTCATGTATGTTAAAAGCATGGGATGGGGTAAAATTGCCCCTTACTTTAAATTGCCAATTCTCACCTAAATTTAATAAAACTTACCACAAATATAAAGTGCCATGCAAACTTTCAAAAAATAAAAATAACCACCAAAGTTAGATAACTAGGTGATGATGTCATCAAAAACGTTAAAAATACAAAATTTGTTTCCTTTGCTATTTCCCTGACATAACTTTCCAAAAACTTACTCATGATGAAAATCAATCTACAGATAAAGCAGATTTTATTCCATAAATGGAGTTTTAGAAATTCCGCGTACCAATACTTTACACGTACCAATCAAGGTAAGAAGAATTATAGTTCAACAATGGTAGCAGAGGGTTAACAAAACAAAGAATAGA
>JANSTP010264593.1:0-20491 GCA_025330745.1 Cladonema radiatum | reverse complement strand
CTGCTAAAAAGATTCTCTAATTTTAGGTGACCCATTGCTTGGTACTATTCAGTTATCTTATGCATTTATTTTTTGAGTATTTCAAGTTTATTTCACGAAAAAAAACATTAATGGTAAACAGAATTAAATAATATAATATTCACTAAGAAATAGAAAAGCAAAATGGAAACTGAAATTAGGTTTTGCACTTACCAAAATCGTTTCCATATCTTGAAAGGTTTTTCAACTTGATATCGAAAACTGCGGAGGAAAAGAAAACAAAAAAATTTAATTTAGTGCAAATATAACCAGCGGGGGTGCTTATTCAAGGAGGCTATTAAAAGAGGGGATAAACAACCCTTTTATGGGACGGGGTTGGTATTGCAAAAATTATTTCTATGGAGGGGGGGTTTATGATTTTATAAAATTATTATTCAAGAAGCAGGTTTCATAAGAGGGGGGTTTATTCAAAGCATTACGGTATAAAATTACTGAACTTTTTGAACCTGAACTCAGCGAAAAGAATATGTAGTAAAGGAAACAGGTACTGCTAGATGAATTATGGAAATTGTTAACAGAACATACAATTAATATCAGTAGATTTGACACCAGGAAAAGTTTCCTCAATATAACTGATTACATTTTCATTGTTGGTAACAGAAAGTATTTCTTTCAAGAACAACCATGACAAGTTCTGTATGAACGACAATGAATTACTGAATAATTTGCTATTGATATCCAACAATCTTGCAATATTTTCCCAATCTCCTATCTTTTCACTGATTTCTTTTAATAAATCATAATTTTCATTCATTGCTAAAAACAAATAAGTGCAATCGAATATCTGAAAATTAAGTTGCTATTTCTTAGATGATATTGCAAAAGTCTTTTCAGGGTGTAAGTTGTGTCTTACTTTCAGCCCTTTTGTTGTTTCGCAAATTGTAAAATTGTCCATTTCTTCCCAATAGCTCTCACAATTTGTTTAAACTGTAAAAATAAATTAAATCTTAGTAATATTGAATATTAGTAATAATTAGTAATACCAATTCCATGCTTTTTAATGCTTTAGTACATTGCAAAATGTTTAAATTAAGTTAGAGATACATGCAACTTCCCAATGTAATTTGAAAATCGGTGAACTTTTTCAAATCCTGGCTACACACTGATTTTAGAGGAATACTTGGAAGTACAAAATCTTAAACTTGAAGAATTAAATACAGAAAGTTAACAGAGATGAAATAAAAATGTTGTTTTTATTTTTTTCAATCTTTCATATGAATTTGCATCATATTTTCGGTTCCTTTATCTTTAAAAAGATTTTTTAAGAGGTTCTTCTAACTGCAAAATTACCTATACCAGAATTGAAGAATGCACAATTTCTGAAATTTTTCTGAGGTTTTCTGAAAAATCTCACATTTTTATTATCTAGCACAAAGAATTTTGTTCACCCATAAAAATCTACATGGGTGTGGCATCATGACATGGGTGTGGCATCTTTTGAGCAATTAAAAACTATTTCTTCAAAAATACGTGTTTTCAATTTTAGGAGGTATTTATTTGTTTTTACTTCCTTTCTTAATGCAAAATTTCCTTTTGAGGTAAAAATAGAACCTGACATGTTAGCCATTACATATATTACAAATGTTTTTTTTTTTTTTTTTTTCAGTAATTTGTAGAGGGCACTAAGACCAACATGTTGATGTTTTTAATGATGCGATCACCTCGATCATGTGACTTTCATATCAATTTCATTGCTATTCGCTGGGAATTGGTGATTAAAACAAATGTTTGAGGGTTGGGAGAGTGTATCTCATAACCTGAATACGATTAATTCAACAATTTGTTCTGAAGTCATAACTTTTTGAAAGTTTGGAGAAAGTTATAGGTTTTTCATGATTTACAATACAATACTTCTGATATTATCAAAAGCAACACAAAAATGCTAATATTTTCAAAATACTTCCTGATTTAAAATATTCCACATTCATTATTGGCTTGCAACAAATCGTGTTTAAAGGACCATTTATAGGACCTTGAAAATGTGGCTCAAAAAATAAAGAGGTGTGAAATAAATTTGAAATACATTAGACAAAAATAAGCAAACAACATTCTTGAAAGGTTTTACTTAAAAACATTATCAATTGTTATAATAGTTCAATAGTTGAAAAATCTTTATACTATATTTGAAAATGACATACAACAATGATAAAAATGTCATTAAAATAAGAAAACAGGGAATAAATTTTGATAATATAGGCTTACTGAAATCATTAAAGTTAAAAGATAATTGTCTGATACAAACCTAAAAATGAATTTTATTTTTAAGTTATTTCAATTTTTCTAAAAATAAAACAAAGTTCTGTATGATATCAGGAAAACGTTATTTTCAAAAGTTTACTCTGCTGCCGAATGTTTTGTTTAATTTGCAGACTTTCATCTGATGTACACAGTGATGGATTGTGGATTAATCTCCTTTGACGATAATTTTTCATTGGTTAGAAATATTTTGATTTCATAAAAACAACTTTTGCTAGACAAGCATGTCTTTGAAGTTGATCAACAAACAATTTAGTGATTACAAGCAAGGTTTCGAAGAAAAAAAATCATTTAACTTTGCATTTATTTACAAAAAAAAAAAAAAAAAAAAAAAAAAGAAAACTTTACTCTTCTACATGAGACATCACAAGTTGTACCCATAGACATCGTTTTGACCTGTAATGTAAAGAATTCTCTTTTGCTATTGTTTGTTTTTCTCGTCATTCTTTCTTACTAAATATATAAATTTGTAAAGCTGTCTCTCAAAGCAAATTCTTACTTAGGTATTCATATTTTAAAAGCAAAAACAGAATGGTCTTTTGAAACAAACATTTTCCATGATCTAATTTTTTTTGGGCTGCAAAAATCTTTTCATGATCCACCAACAGTGAAATGGCCATAAATCAATCTTGATAAAATATTTGTGAAAATCTCAAAAAAACTAATTATTTACTACATAACAATTTACGTACTTCACAAGTTACAGTAAAACCTGTATAAGACGATCACTGTATAAGGCAGCACCTGTCTAAGAATGTCACTTTTCTAAGTTTCTAAATGACCATTTTACATTGAAATAAACCTCTAAGACAGCCACTTTTTCTGGTTTCCAAGGGTGACCACCTTATACAGGTTTCACTGTATTTATCAAGACATAACAGGACATCAAAACCAAGGTTTGAGACGATTAAACAATTATTCGCCATAAGGTGCATTGAGAGCAACAAAAGGGGGCTTTATGAATAATGAAATCTTGAAAATACATGTTTGAGTTAGTCATAGTCTCAATGGGTGACTGACAAAACCTCAATAAATTGATGGAATTTTTTTTGATCAATGTTGATATTAGAGCCTTATTAAATGATGAGCAAGTCAAAAAAACCAATTAGTCAAACTTTTAAAACATAGTTAAACAAAACAAACTGCAACAAAAATGATATATTACTTTTCAATCAAACAAACTCCAAAAAAAATGTCACTATAGTAATATTATCTAAAATTATTTTAAAAATTAAAAACACTAGTTTCTCTATCACTTAATCAAATTTCACTTCCATGGAGCTATATTATCTTTTATTAAAAAAGATATAAAGGGAAATTCCCACAGAAATTTCCTGTGTTACCAGGGAAATTCCCTGTGTTACTTTTGTGATATCATCAAAGTTTTCAGAAAAGTTCTTATAGGTATGAAAGCGTTTAGTGTGAATAATTTGAATAGCTTGACAGGTTATAATGTAATTTTTACACTATTGAGTGTTTACATTGCTAATAATGTTTTTTCATTTATTTATAAGTAAAAACTCATCATTAAAAATTATAGTGTAAACCAAGCAGAATTAAAGATTTTAATATTAAGAAATATTATTCAAAAAAGAACTAAATTAATGTGAAAATTATTAATACAGATCAAAATGTATCAAAAATATGCAACTTATTTATTTGTCTATTTTTTGTGCTTACCAAAAATGGATAACTTTTGAAAAAAGGCCAGGAGCAAGGATTAAAATTAAAAAGTTCTCAAATAATAAAAATTAAAAGAAATCAAAGTATTCATAGCTCAAATTTTCTGACAATTAAATTTTCTAGTAATTCATTGATTGATTAATAAAAAGATTATGAGAACAGAAAATAGAACAAAATCAATTGCATTCACAACTTTAGAAGAAGAAAAAAGAGAAACTCACTTATTCCATGCAGTAAATCAAATATTTCTATCAATTTCAAAACTCAGCATAAAATAAAACTGTCCTGTGTAAAATATTATGAAAAAAAAAATATTTACAAAAAAATTTGTCACAAACTGATGACTAGAGATGACAAAATAGAGTTTCTTCTCCCATAATTTTACAAGAGCAATTAAGTGGGCTCAAAACAGTACAATCCTCATATAGATTCAAACAATAATGAAAACTAGAAAGAAAAGAATGACGGATGGTTGATACATACAAACAGAAACAGCTTTTTCTATAAAAGCTAACAGGCCACCTAAACTTGTACAACAAATTTCCTGTTGGTCTAAAAGTAAATTATTAATCTACTGAACATCCAACATCGTTCTCACCTTTTGTTAGATTTAGGATCAATATTATTTTTCATTATAACACAGACTTAATTACGTAAGAGAAAGCAATATATTCAAATATGTCTTCGAGTCAAAAAAGAAAAAAAAATAATATAAAAGAATTACATGTTTCAGTCATATTGTGACTTTTTTCATGATAAAATTAGTTTTTACAATAAATAAAATATTTATGATAACATTAATTACAATTATGTCCATCATACAAACTCAAATTAGGATAATTAATGATAAAAATAATAAGTATGAATAGAAGTGATGGTTGAGAAATTTGATAGGAGAATAAAGGTGGTGAGTTGGGAGATGATTAATAAAGAACAAAAGCGTCAGTAACAGATCGGAGCAAAAATAATAGAAATGAATAGATTAAAGAAGTGTCAATACAGACACTGGGAGCGAAAGAGAGGAAAGGAAGAGTGTAGAGAGAGAAAATCAAACTGACAGCAACAATGTTTACAGCATTAATTAATGTTTTACCTATGCGTTTAGGTCAGGTTTTAAAACCCACAGATATGTCCTGCCTGCTACACTTTAAATCACCCCACCCTTTCACTTGCAAAACTGGTATAATAAAATCGCAAATCAAACGTTACATATCACTCACATCAGAAACACATCACCTACAAAAAGAAATAAACGATCTAACAAAAATCCTGCTAGCCAGACAGTACCCACTTAAAATCATTCAACAACACATCCGCACCGCCATAGGCGCCCACACTAACGCAACACCACCCGAAAAAAAGAAACGAGAACGTAAAATCATCATACTTCCATATAACGATGCATCAAAAGCATTAGTACACGCCACAAGACAAGATTGCCCGCTACCAACATCAGAACACAACATCCTTCCACCAATGATAGCCTATCGCAAAAACAAATCAATTAAAGACGCCCTAGTTCACTCCAAATTCACACCATAAACAGATTAAATTACCAACTATTATTTAAATGTTAAATGTAAATCTTTATAAATGAACATTGTTAAATTAACATATGAAAATCTCATACACCCACCGCCCTCACCCGGTCTCGAACCCACAAATCCAAATAATAAGTCAAGCCACCAACCATAACACCGCACTCTTCACAAAACATTATACAAATCATAACACCACAACATAACCCATTCACACCTCACTCACTACAACCAATACAATTTGACCAACAAATTCTGACATTGTTATCACATTTTCTAGCTCAATTGGCAAGTGCGTCAGATAAGATTTTCAGTAAGCAACCTCTGGATCCAGTCCACCCATTTTTTTCTTCTCTTTCCCAAGCTTCACACAGCCCACAGAATTTCCTCCTAACCATACACCACCAACCCACTAAGAAACCAACATTCACAACAGTAGACCCATTCAGCCAAACAGTTCAGCAAACGCACATGGCCACCAAACAATCACACGTGGTAAACACCACCATCTTACCACAGCGCAATGCATTATAAGGATCACGCCAAATCAATACTACGGTTTCCGCGAAAATAAACAAACAGCCAAATTACCTGAAGCAGGCATACAGCTATACAGTCATACAACATATTCAGCATATGATATCACAAACGTCAAACACACATCAAATTCAATACCTCTCAATCAACTACACATCTTCTACATTACAAGGTAACTCTCACTATGTATTCTACAAAATATCGGAAATAAAAAAGAATATTTGATACCAAAAGGCTCCAGCCAATTATCCAACGCCCGTACCATGCCAATACCATAACATCTGTAAGACCGAACAATTTTGTACTCAAACACCCCATTAGCACATGTTGTACTCACACACCCTAATAACACAGGTTCTCTTGGCAAACACCACACCCAAACACTGAATAACTACAATACACACAAATTCAAACACTTCATCCCATTCACTAGTGTTCTGCGTATCATTACAATCAACACCGCCACCACAACCATTTGACAAACAACACAACACTTAACTCACATCGAAAACACACCGACGGCTAACACCATACCTAAACTTGAATTCCAGTTTACCGTTAGCGCATGTAGCACAGCGGCTTGCGCATTGGGCTCCGAGCAGGTGGGTCGGTGGTTCGATCCCCAGTATCTCCGTTTATTTTTTCATAATATATATCACACCCTGGATTCACACTAAACATTTTCATCTCCAACACAATACCCCCCCTCTAACAACATAGCACATCAAATTTCCCAGGTCCCACCAACACCACTAGAACACACAAACACCCACCGTCCACAAACTCTAACATATGCGTAGGGCATCCACCAACTCGAGAAGTGACTCTTTCCTCCCGTACATACAAATGAATGATACAATGGTGGCCTAGCCCACTCCTCTTCCAGCCATGCACATACAACACTAGTCCTTTTCCCTTACTTTACGCACATCAGCCACCAACTCACATCATAATAAACATAGAACACAGATCCGCCTCCAACACAAAATCACCCGAAGCACCTCCTCTTCAACACCACTACCACCACCTGACCAACTACACAACATTTGACTCACATCGACAATCCAACTACGGCTAACAAATTTAATAGCCTTAGATTCCAGTTTATTATAAGTTACTGTAGTCCAACGGTCACCGCACTGGACTCCGGGCTGGTGGGTCTCCGGTTCGATCCCCAGTGTCTCCCCATATTTTAATCACAACAATATCACGCCAATTCATATCCCAGTAGCAGCATCACAGTTTTCATCTCCAACACAATACCCCTCCCTAACAACATAGCACATCAAATTCCCAGGTTCAAAAACACCACCAGAACACACGAACACCCACTGTCCACAAACTCTACTTATGCGTAGGGCATCCACCAACCTGAGGAGTGACTCTTTTCCTCCCGTATATACAAATTAATTTGTAATACTTCTTTAATTTTAAGCTGGAATCATTCTGAGCTTTATCAATTACTTTAAATGAATCCTCTGAGTTGATGCCTTTACATGTAGGTTATCTTTTACTAGATATTATCCAAGACCTTGGAAAGATGCTTACCAATTCTGGTTTGGAAATAACAAGTTGTCTCACCAACATAGCTAGAATTACAACTAGCCAATATAAACTAAGAAACCAATCGAGTCTTAATATGAAAAAAATAGTTTACTTTCAAAAAAAGTAAATGCAATTTCGGAAGAAAGGCTTTTTTTACACTGTTTTTTTCCCTAACTTACCAAGTTTAATTTTAAGCTGATCAGAGAGTTTATGGAAGATTAAAGTAAATACAGTTAGGTTTAACTTGATTTATACCAGTAGGAGTAAAACGGTTATCTAAGTATCTTTTGATACTGAGATAAACGATTCGAAATTTATCCAAAAAAGTTCCTCAATACTAAAATTAACCAACAAAATACCGAAATCATCACCTATGTTAACAGAAACGACAATAAACTATCTGCACCATTTCAAAAATACCTAAACATTTTAAAAGAAATGTAATTAACGGCGATTTACAGAGACCTACGAAAGTAACAAGCAATTTTGATAAAGAGAAAGATGAGATATGTCAAAAAATTTTGAATGTGAATTTCCCAAATCAGTTTATCAATTCTGTGTTCATTGAGTTCCAACGGAAAAAAACCATGAAAAATCTAGATATAAATAACACTGATGAATTTATCATACCACCAAATTTGTTTGAACCTATTAAGAAGCATGTTCATTTTGAACAACCGTTTTGTCCTCTAAATGAGTCCAAATATAAAGTCTTTGTGAGAAAATTTCATTCATTCACGAATAATAATTACACCATCTCAATTCAATGGATTACTAGAAATTTAAAGTCTATGTTCCCTTTCAAGGATAAGATTTGCCATGTGTTGAATGTTATTTATGAAGCAACTTGTTCTTGTGGTCTATTGTACATTGGTGAGACTAAAAGAAATTGGGAAATTAGGAAGAAAAAGCACCTCAATGTCAAAGCTAACAAATCTAAAGTTGCTAAACATATTGAGACACTCATACAATTTCATGCAAAGTGGTATGTAATGCCCCAGTACGAAGCAAATTGCATAAAATTTTAGAAGCATTTATCATTGCTATGGACCAAAATTGAATGACCAAATCTCATCATCTCAATTATTTGTATTTGGAAACAGTGTAACTTAGCTGTATTGTTTTCCATAACTAGATTTTTAATTGCCCCTCCTGTTTCTATAACTTATTGAAAGTTTTTTGTATTTCATCTTACTGTAATTTATTACACCATACGTCTGACAATGCTTGATCAGTGAAAAGCTTTATGTTTTTAAGATGATTTTAACTGTTTTCGTTGGTTTTGTTATTCATTACAGAAGTTTTGGTGTTTGGAAATTTCAGACTGGTTAAGAATAGGAGAAAATCTTGGCTTCTAAAATTCCCTTAACTGTAATGACAACATGAAGACAATTTCTGATAAAAGCCAATTTTTTATCTTCAAATAAAAAAATAATAATACACTTAATAATGTGCTAATAACAAAAATCCCCCAATCTTTGATATTAGCTTTTTTATTTTCAGCAGTGCCCAATGTCTGACTGCTTTTTTTACTTTTGACTGCTATGTGAGCAATAATGACTCAGTCAAAAGGGTAGACAATTACTTTTTCATAATTACATACTACATTTGCAAAACCTCAAAAAGAATTATTGAGAATTCTGGGAAGGTAAAATGTCAAAGGTAATTCCTTTTGGAAGAGTCAATATAAAACAGTTTTTTTTTGCGTAAGTTTATTAATAATTTGGACTGTACTTCTATGCCCTAGTTCTACGAAAAGAGAAGAAATCAAGAAATTTCAAGTCACTAAATTAGGTTTCAGGTTTCGACTTGAAAATTTAGCTGTTTCATCACCACTACTTGGATAAAACTAAACAAACAAATTTAAATATTTTTATGGTTAAAAACTTTCTCAAACTTTAGAAGATTGGTGTAAGGGTTTATTTTCTAAAGGTTAAAAATAAGATAAACAAAACCACTCATTTTTTATAGAATTATTCCCTTTCAAAGACCTAGATTTTTTTTACCTATTTGAAAATTGAATCCTGAAAATGGACCTTTAAACTTTTTTGAAAGAAAATTGGATGTTGCAAAGGCTTGTACCAAATTACAAGCATTTTTTCTCGAATAATTTTCAGACACTATACACTAAATGTTTCTATACCACAGAAATGTTTATAAAATTCTGAGAAAGATTTTGATATGCAAAATTCAAAACATAATTGTGAACAATAAAGATATTAATTTTTAGTTAATATTATTTTTAATAAGATGTCTTAAAAAATTTTGAAATAAAAATGTAGCATAAAAAAAAATTCCCTCTAAACCTCTGAAAATTATACAATACAACAAACGGCCATTTCAATGGCCAGGAAATTCCATTTAATATAAAAGGAAAAAAATCTTTTGAAATTTTGGAAATATTAACATTGTATTGTACACCTATTCATTGCAAGCACAATACTATTACACGAATGAAAGTGTTTCATAAAAAACTAAAGTGCATATCAATCAGGGTTTTATGCATTACCATTCTTAAAATCCTATAACAGTCTTAAAAACCCAATCTCTAATAGAGTTCTTAAACCCAGTCTGTGAAAATTCAACAAACAGTTAAAGAAAACTTGAGCTCACGAATAAGGAAAAATAAAGACAAAAACATTATAAAAAGGGGTAAAACAACCCATAAACCAAGTCGAAGGTTGTATTTTTGAAAAAAAAATACATTTCAAGGATCTGATATTCCATATAATGCAAAGAAAACTCAATATGTATGCAGCATAAAAGCAGACCAACCCAAAGTGGCCGCAAAAAACCCTGAACAATGCTTTCAATTTTGTATGATTCATATCTTGAGAGTAGACAAAAGCAAACAAACCAAAAAAAATAAAATAAAAATTCCACTCACCAGGAACCATGAATTCTTACAACCATGAATTTATTTGGTGTCCATAGATGCTGACTGTCATTCTTAAAAAGTGTTGAACAGACATGCTACTTTCAAAATCTTATAATCTCAATAAAATCAATAGCACCTAATAATAATGGTAGCAATAAATTTTTAGGGACTTGAATTGAATTATTATTGGTTTATTTTTGAACTATTAGAAACCTCTAGATAGATAAATAGATAGATAGATAAATAAAACATTTTTTTACCGATCAAATTACTTTACAATCATTAATCATTGATTGCAAAATACTACTAGAAATAATAATATTAAAAAAAACAACTACTATTAATACAATTCAACACGAGTAATCAATGGTCACAACAATTCAAAGTAATATTGTGGATCAATAGGAGACTTAAAAAATACTACAAGGGTAAGTTGAGACTTAAGCCACCTGAAAGAAAAATTAAGAAAAACAGTTGGTATTTCCAAAATTACACGTCACAACACATAAAAACAGTAAATTAATGACGGATGCTGCAATATGCAAAAGAGAAATCAATACTATTATTTAATCAATATTTTATCAGTAGAGATCAATGAAATATTGCTTAATAGTATCAGAAAAAGCCTTTTTACTCTTTATTGAATTCAGAAGAGGATTTTGATGAACAAAACCATTCCAAATTTTAGGAACATTAAATGATAACAAATTTTGACCATAATATGTAGAATATTTTTAGGCGCTTTGAAAGAACGTTTTGCCAAAACGAACATTTCTTGAAAGAGAATCAGATGAAAAATAGCCTTTAATTTCCTTAGGTATTTCATCTTTAAAATATTGAAACTCAGACACCAATCATTTCAATAACGTGATATGATCACTTTTAAGGAAAACTAAAGAGTGGTAAAGCGGAGAAGAGGAGGCTTTGAAATCAGAAAATGTCATCACCCTAACACACTTATTCTGTGTTTTCTAAATTTTTTCCAAATTATGTTTATTAGTGAAAGACCAAACAAGGTTGCTGTATATCAAATGCGAGTAAAACAACATAAAGTAAACCATTTTTAGACTTTTGATATCCATACAATGTCTCACTTTGGATATAACACCTGTGGTGGAACTCAGTTTAAAGGATAAGTTTTTAATTTGTTTGTTCCAAGAAAGCACTTCATCTATTGTAAAACCTAAGTATTTCACATCTTGACGTAGTTTTAGTTTGACTCTATCTATTTTTATTGACACATTCTGATGAATTTCATGTTTAGAAGATCTAAATAAGATGAATTCAGTCTTGCCTGGATGTACTGAAAGTTTACTTGCACAAAACCAATTGACTAATATTTTCAATTCATAATTTATGACAGTCTCAATTTCTGACAGTGTCCTACTTGAATACAAAAGATTAGTGTCATCCCCAAAATGATGGACAAGAGTGCATTTAAAACTCTTATGAAGGTCGTTCGTGTAAATCAAACATAAAAGAGGTCCAAGGGTGGAACCCTGAGGAGCCCTGCAAGCTATGAGTCTATTTTTAGATTCATATCCATTATAAGAAAACTTTTGATATTGATTTGTTAAAAAAGATTTGATCTAAGCTAGGGAATTACCATGGATATCAAAGTGTTCAAGTTTACTCAAAAGGATTTCATGCTCAACCATATCAAAAGCCTTCCTTAGATCAATGAAAATACCACAAACATAATTGTCATTATCAATTTCTTTCTTATTAATTCGTTCTTAACATAGGACTTATCTTGGGAGGATGATAAAATGGTTTCAATTTAAATGAATTTGTTACTTTGCTACATGTGTTCAAGTAAGCACAAATAGAATTGCAAATTTTCAACTATACCCCCCTCCCTCACTGAATTATTAGAATTATCCTTAACAACAGTATTCCTCAATTGTCCGAACAGGATTGCCAGCATAGATCATTTTTAACTTCAACTTATCAGAAAAATAGCAACAGATAATAGAGGGATTCCACGAAAAGTTCAACTATTTTTCTAGCACCTATCACGCTGAAAACTCAAGGGCAATTCATCAAGGTAAATCATCCTATTAGATCATGTTTTTAGCTTCACAGTTTTGCTCTGCATGCTATAAATGATGGAAAAAATGTCAGAATTATTTCTTCTTCCTCAAAACTAACACTCTGATTTACATTGACCGTACAACAATCAAAGAGTGCATTAAAATTCTAGTGAAGGCTTGGTTCTCAATAAGTTTGGAGCTGACATTTTTTAAGAACATTGTAATACTGATATCAACTTACTACCTTACATTGCATTGATGGCAAATCAAAACAAAAAATAAAAGTTCAATAGAGGTACAAAAAAGAAAGACACCAAAATGATTCTCCTCAAAATTAATTTTCTTTAAAAACAAAACACAATAATTTGACAGCAAATACTAATCATCTCTAGACAATAAAAAGAATCTAATCACAATTTAAGAAATCTCACTACTACAAAAATAAGTTAACAACATAATCTATTAACAACCTTTCTATTATCGTACGATTTTGGTATACCTTAAACTATTTAATGAAGTTATTTAGTACCTGTTTATCTATTAATTTCTCAAATTCAGGAAAAATATTTATAAAGGAATAAATGGGAAATAAAATCTAGGGAAATTATTTAATTGAAGAGAGTTACAGTCAGGATTCTCTACCATTTAGTCTAATCTGAGATTTCAATTAAACATCGGGAAATTAATAAAAAAGGAATTTTTTAGAAAATTTCTACCTCAAGGACAATTCACCAATTTCATAAGGGTGTCACTACACTTTCCCACAACTCTGTTTTTCAGACATGAAAAATCTCACAAATGATCTATATCTTTCTTATCTAAAGCTACAGAGAAGCACAAAATCACAAATCATTTTTTTTCCAAGCACAAAAATTTTGAGAGCATTAAAGCTCTTTTAAAAGAAAATGTCAAGAATAAAATATCAGAAGGAAAAATGGTTTCAATAACTCTTTTCTGTAAAAAAAACAAACAAAATCACTCACTTGTAAAAAAATGTTAGTCTTCACTAACACAATAAACTATAAGAAAAGACAAGAGATATTGCATCGCACAGTATATCTTTTTAAGAAAAACTGTCAATAAAAAGTAATTTCAAAACACAACACAGGTAAAAGGATAGAATGAAACCATTTATAAAATGTGCCAGTAATTTTTCTAATTATTGCCTTGTTGCAAATTAAACATAACACAGAAAAACATGTTTTGACCATGATATTCTCAAAAGACTTTATACCCGTTTGCATGCTCTGCTATCAAAAGAAATTCTTGCTTAATGTTTTTGAAGATGTTGATACTGATATATTCAAATTAATAAAATCCAAATATGCCATACACATGCCAATACCATACCATACAGGCCAATAACAAAGAAAAAAATAATAACAAAAAAAATTAGAAAAACTACAAAAAAATATTTTCACAAAAAAAAAAAAAAAAAAAAAACTCAATCAATTTGAGTATAACACTGAGCTAAAAAATTTTTTTATTATAAATTTTCATAATATATAAATGCATAATTATCAGTTTATATCCCTTATATTAATATTAAACTTATCAATATGATCTATATCAAAAAAGGCATGGTAAGTTATGATCTAAAATCATGCCATAAGTATATGGCACCTCTTTCAAGAGGTTTTTAGAAATGGTGGTTTTTCAGGGAGAGGTTCAATTTTGAGGATAAACAAGACATGAATCAAGGCATATTTTAGAGATCACGAGCTTTTTAAAATTTTTATCCAATAGCATCAAAAAAGTGCCTTTTTATTACAATATATGTCCCTTTTTTGCCCCTTTCAGCAAAAAACGCACCCACGCCCCTAATTTCTGGAATATTCCCTGTGCATTAAATACTTTTCTTTTGTCAAAAGAATAAAATGGTGCAGTTTGGGAAAGAAATCATAATTTAATAATTTTCTTCATGATTCAGTTTTGAAAACTCAATTCAGATTGAGTTCTTGAGGCCAATTAGCAGCCTCTAAAAATCTCTGAAAAAAATCATTGGTAAATCATAATGAATCGTCAGATGGAAGATTAGCAGATTAAACCGCAATCAAACCTGTATGAGAAAGCAACCCTGGGGACCTCCCCAAAAAAAGCAAAAATCATTCAAACAATCTGAAACTTCCAGATATTCTAACCTTACTTTTAATATCTGAGATCAAATGAAATCCAAAACACCTATTCTTACATTTGCTTAAAAGCTAATAGTAATCACTTTACAAGAAGTTTAGCATCAACACCAAAAGGATCAATAAAAAACCTTGAAACAGAGATCAAACTGAGCAAATAGATGCATAAGTAGATGTGTGTTAGGAATGTTTTTACACATATACACCTCATATAACATCGCTATTAATTAACTAATAATAATTCTCATATACTCATAACATAAAATAATGTTTTTCAAAGCAAAAGTAATAATACATATTATATTAAAAAACTTTTCTCACTCAAGAAATTAATATTCAAGGTTTTTCGGCACAGCATGTTAATAAAACTAACAAAAAATTACAAAATATAAAAAGGATACTATAAAAAGTTACAGAAAATGCTCATTTCCAATTTGTCTTTTGGATAAAGTTCAAAATCTAAAATTAAATCTTCTTAGTTTTTGCTCACCTAGTGATAGAGCCAAGAATTAGTCTGTAATGGAAAAAAATTTAAAACTGAACTCTAATGAAAATACGTCTCTATTTTCAGCATAGTCTAGTGGAACTTTAACGTCTTCATCAGTCTCTCCACATTACTGTTCACATCAGCTCCACTTTCAATAAGAAAATGTCCCACCTCACGATTATCTCCTAATATAGCATAATGAAGTGGTGATAACCCGTAAATGTCTTTAGTATTCACATCTGCACCTTTTGCGACAAGAACCATGGCAATATCTATATTACCAGATTTGGCTACATATTGAAGTGGTGTTTGGTTGAGTTGGTTGACACTACTGACATTGGCACCATACCTTAGAAGTATATCTGCAATTTTGAAATGGCAATGCTCGAGAGCTGCAAGAAGGGGTGTGGAATAATTTCCCTTAACTTGAGTATTCACTTCTGCACCACTTTCAAGGAGAATTCTGACAGCTTTAAAACTCCCATTAGCAGATGCATCATGGAGTGGTGTCCGTCCATATGTATCTTTAAAGTCTAGTTTCATTCCTTTTTCAATGAGAAAGCAAAGAATATCAACACTGTCATTTTTTGCAGCATTATGCATCAAACTTCTTTTTACTAAATTATCCTTAGTATTAAAAGTAAATTCTTGTTGACCAAAAGTTGCATGTATGGGCAAACCAGGTACGGATATATCTTGAGGGTTACTACTGTTCTCTAGGATCATCTTCATGATTTTTATGGCATTTTTATCTGCTAAATAGTAAAGCTCCAGAGGATCACAAAAATTAAAATTTGATAACCACTCTTTCATCAGTTTCACATCATCATTCCATTGTATGGCTGATTGTAAATTAATACTAGCTATAAAGAACAATGTATTTTATGTGAAAAAAATTGTCAAGTCAAAACGAATCTATCTATTTTTGATGATTTTGTCCATAATTTTCAGTTCAGATATTTTCACGTTATCTCCATGAAATTTTGCACTTGGCTTCAATATTTTCAAATCCCAATATGATCCAAACATATAACAAATAATACCAAATAGGGTTCATATAGCTTACGTTGTTCCAACAATATTCAAAGTTTGTGCCTGTGATATTTAATGATGGCAATTTATAAGGTTCCCCTCATCTGACAAATGATTTAGTTTATGAAAGATGGAGAAAAGAAATTTTGCTCCAGAAGAATCTTACAGATTTAGAAAAGAAAACAAGGATCCCACCTACATATCTATCGTTAATATCAAAACTGAAAACTGAAAATTGAAAAAATGGATATTGACATTGGTGTTGAAGTCCTGTTAACTGAACTTGATAAGATATCAATTCAAAATTGGCCACAAGTACCACCTGAAACTAGAAAATTTGATATTGGTACCAGAATGTTCCCCAGTCATTCAGACTTCAAAATCATAAAGGTAAACAGGCCAAAGCTGGAGAGTCTGGGTTACAGGGACACTATTTCAGGGAGTATTGTTACAGCAAATGTTTTCAAATATATAATCTTTGGATTTACAAGGGTTGAATAACGGGCAAAACTAGGAGATTTCCCGAGAAGGTAATATTGATACAAACTTTTAAAAGTAAAAAGAGGTATAACTTGACTTATTCTTAACAAACTGCCATAAAATTACACACACTTACGTATTTATATCAGTCAAACAGTTTTATATCATCTTAGTGTTTTACTACTTTATGAAAGAGTGATGTCATCAAAAACCTAGAAACAATGGTTTTAGTAAGTATCAAAGCAAGAATGGCGTCACGAAAATGTTATCATGATGTCATTGAATTTGTTCCCACTCACATAATATTTTAAGATAAAGTTCGATTTTTTTGGAATTAAATTTTGTTTTTTCAATCACAATCAAGTTTTTACAAAAAAATTCAAATAATAATGTACACTTGTAGTGTGTAAGGGGGTAAGAGAAGCTTCCCCTAAAAGCAAAGAGCTTTTTACGTAAAAGTTGTTTGTACATGATGATAGTTACAAACAGTATTAATGTAAAAGAAAAGGAAATTAAGAACAACATTTTCATCAACAAACTTTTGCTTTTTGCTGGGAGGATATTCATGTAAAATTTTGATTCATAATTACCAATTTAAAAAAAAAACAAACAGCAATAGCACAATAAAATTGATAAGAAAATTTAAATCACAAAAAATAATCATCACCACTGGCAGTATGGTAATCCCACTGTCTGGTAGTGAAATTAAAAATTTTAATTTGAGCTTTATAGAATATACATATGGTTTTCTGATTGTATGGTCCCTGAGGACCACAAAACCACTTTTTGCCAATCCAACATCACTGGGGAAAATTTTTTATACATCTTGACACTTTCAGCACTTTTTATGTAAAAAAACCGATTTCATCTTTTTCTACAGCATTAGTAGTTTGGCTATTCACCATTTTTGATGTTCTCATATGTCAGATTTACTGTTCAAAAATTTTTAGCAATTTAGCATCTTCAGAAACTATCCGAAACTTTTTGTTGAATAACAATTTGAGTTTTCTGGTGTTTGGTTAAAAAATTTAAATGCTTTTGCTAGAGATTTATGTGTTAATATCGCATTCATCTTTAGATTAAACTAAAAGAAATATAAATATAATGGAGGGAAATGAGTGCCTATTGATATACTTGAAATAAGCAACAACAGTGAAAAGTTGTCGAAAGAGCTGAATGATAATCATAGAAAAAAGATTATAGAGTTGAGCATAGCAAGAAAGGACAATCATTTTGTAACGATGGAAATTTTGATATTTTGAAGTTTCATCATGATTGTCATTGCCAATACACATCAAAAGAAAAAATCTAGCACTTAATTAAGAACAGAAAGCAAGAAGAAGTTACTAATTTTTCAAGGACAAAAAAATTGAGAAAGTAAGTTTGATATCAAGGTCCCTCATACATATTTATGAATTCATGCATTTATAGGCATTGATTCTGTAATATATTATATCTTCACCTTTGCCAAAACTGATTCTGTTTTCAGATTATTGTAAAATAGTCCATTAGTCCATTAGCAACTACCTTATCGGCCCTTTTTACGCCGGCCCTTAATTAACGCTGGCCCTTTTTACACCGGCCTTAATTCCACCACCCACGATTTTCTGCCTAACGCCATTTAGGGCCATCATTTTCACCTTTAGAGAAATCTGGAGGAAAAGATGGAGTTTTTAAGACTTTTTGGCCAATTTTTTATGGTGATTTTAACTAATTTTCTATTAATAGTCATATAATATTGTTTTTTATAACAAAAGACATGGTTAGCTAGGCAAAATATCAAAGTGAATTGAGTTTTGGCAAAAATCAAGCCTCTCGGATTTAGCCTAACAACTCACAGAACTTTGCTGCCACGGATATTTTTTACCTACTTGAATGAATTATTTAATTTCTGAAAGCTCCCCTTGTAATATTACATAATTTTTGGACTATACCAGTCAAAACTGCCTAGAAAATCAACGCCAGTTTTTGAAAAAGAAATTTTTTTGGCCCATATTACGTCGGCCCTTTTAACGCCGCTCACCCAAAATTAATGCCATTTAGGGCTGGCATAAAAAAAGCCGATAAGGTAGTCATATGTTTTGTTTTTATAGAGATGATGATCAAGTCTCCAACTTCAACAACTTATGTTTTATATGTACCCAGGTATGCTCTATTAAACGTGACAATATACACCCAGATCAATGGGAAAGAAATCCAGGCATACTTTGTCGAACTGTAGTCAGGGGAAATAGAAAGATAGGACTGAAAAGGAAAAGTTTCAAAGAAGTTTTAATAGACATAAGTGTATTCAAGGCTAATTTAACCTGTTCTTCAAGTTGACATCCAGCAATTTTTAAGATTGCTTCTATTCATACATCAATAAGTTCCTATGTTAGACTCAATCAAAATTAAATACTTGCTTTTCTTCAGGTTTTTGATTACAGAGATAAAATTCTTGGAGATAGTGTCAGGTTTAGACTTCTTGGTACTCCCTCAGACCTTCATCCTGTCAATGCCAGGTTCATCGAATTGCTTTTCCTGGAATTAATTTTTCTTACGTATCCTAGAATATAAGATTGATTGAATTTGTTTTGTTTTTTATTCCTAGATGTTTGCGATTTCACTAAAATATGCTATTATCAAACTATCACAGACAGGACACTAACATGACGTTAAACATTGACAAATAGACACGACACAATGTATGATGACATACCGAACATGAATAATTCTTTGTTGTTAAAGGTACCACAAAACCTACTACAGGGATTTTGTTTGTGAAAGAAATGCTAATACAGACATCAACGAAACACTGTGAAGCCAGCTTGGATGACAAGGCATTGGGATATATCGTACGGAGCACCCTAAATGAGCCAGAAAAGATATGGTATTCTACAGAACTTCATGCTATCTATCTGGATAATGGAGGAGCTGACTCAAACATTACAAGGTCTTTCAATAAGATTTTACCTGGTTTTTCTTCTGTTTCAAATTGCCTGGTTTATCAATGATAACTAATAAGAAGAAGTCAGCAACAATATTCCATATTATTGATAGCCAAGAAAGAGGATGATATGGATCTCGAAAAGGTAGCAAATGTCATCAACAAAGAAATAAACAGCATTTTAACACTTCAAGATCACTATCCAGTTTTTTCCATGGATAAGATGACCGCTTTCCAAGTTCAAACACTTTGTAATTCGCTAACAAGAGTATAACCAAAACTGTTAGATCCTAAATGTCTCTCGTTGCTTGGGAGTATGATACTGTAACAAGTAGAGTGACATCTGGAGTGACAATTCTGCAAGTTGCTCTTGGACTTCTGTTCATGATAAATCTTTAATTGAAGATTTGAGTGAATATAGAACCACCTCATTGCATAGCAAAGTTCATCATTTTAAAATATCAACAGCTGCATCAGAAAAAAATCCTTCAATGGATCATGATAGTGGATCTGGACTTATCCAAGGAATCTCTGACAATTTTAATGCCAACCTCAGCACTCAAATGGGATTAAAGCAAACACATTCTCTGGCCACTATTATTACTCAACATAATATACTCAACATAAGGCCAGGATAAATAGTCAGGGCTCTAACGTCTCAAACTTCACTGGAACTCACCAAAATGTTTGAATATTTCATTTAAAAATTTTTTGGTCAATTATCCCAAAAAGTGATTTCTTACTAGTTGGTAGCGGGACAACAAGCCGTAAGGCTGCATTAAACATGATAAATTGAAGTAATATTTCACTGCTCCATTAGAAAATTTTTGAATCCATATAATCCATTTAAGATTGGGGCATTTTTTCTATACACTAGATGACATCACAAATTCTTCAACTATTTAGGGAAATTCCCTAAGTGACA
>JANSTP010264582.1:0-10965 GCA_025330745.1 Cladonema radiatum | reverse complement strand
TTTAACTCACTTTTGATATTAAATATCAACATTTTGTTTTTTAGTTTTGAGTAAATTTTTTGCTGATAATATTTTTTTTTAGCAAAAAAACTCCTGTACGCTAATGTAAAACTAAAAAATAAGCTAATTCTATCCCTGAAAGTGGTGTTAAAGTCGGGAGGGGGGGTGTAAAATTTGAATAGGGGGCATAAAAGAAAAACGGGAGTTACATTTGAAAAGGGGAGTACATACCCCTCTGCAGGCTATGGACAAGTTTTTTTAGGTAGGTTTTTTTGAAAATCATGCTAAAAAACAGTTTTTAAAATTTTTATCTGTAAATTTTGGTCCAATTAGGTTCGACTGGTCAACTGTCTTTGCAGACATTTTTTCACCAAAATGTTTCTCATAAAGTTTCAATAAAAGCCACAAAAACTTTGCAGCAGCCACAATAGTAGGACAGGGGACCTAAAGATAAAAATCACAAGCCCCACAGTCTAAATAGGGTTGAAAGTATTTTCAATATCTTGACAGATATTTTTGTAACAACAACCATTTAAAATCTGCTTTGATTTCTTTTCATGCAATTTCTTTCTTTTTTTAACATAATTGTCATACATTAGGGTGCAAAGAGTAGGAAAATAGATATATTTTGGGTTCCTGGTTTTTCTCAAATTTTCAGTGATGAAATAACTCACCATTATCTGAATTGAATATTAAACAGTTTTAAAATTTGACAAAATTATTTTTCTTAGGGTGCTTATTTACCTTTAAATAAATCAAAAATTGAGTTGTCAAAAAAGACTACCATTCACAAAAAATATACAAAAATTATCCTTCCAAAGACATGAATTTGCAAATGTTAGTGTTGTTGATGATGCTATATTACATTAATCTACAATTGTTTGTGGTGTGCTACATTATAACCTCAGAATAGCGATACCTGTGCATCTTAACAAAAGTGTCCCGTTCTTGGAAGTGTGTCTGATATATAGATGTTTTGTTAGAAAAGTTTGACTGTCATCCCTTAGCTAGTCGGAAGTTTCACTGTATTTGTGGGAAGAAATTGAAAACTAGCTTCAATATAAAACCCTCCCACTTGCTCAGATTTGCTTGAAACGAAAAACAAGTGAAAGAAATTTGTTTGGATAGCTTGGTTAATTCATTCAATGTTAGTTATCAAGATTGTATCTTCATAATGGCGCAATAAAACTAACGATCTAAAAGTAACCTCCGGAAGTGACGAAGCAAGAAAATCTGCACGCTTTTGAGGGCCGTTATGGAATAGTCTTGGGAAGCCATCTTGTTACCTTGGCTCAGCGACATTGGTGAAAGTAAAGAGTCCTGAGTAGAGATGAAATGCTCACAGTCAAATACATCCCCCATTTTAGAGAAACAGGTTGATTATCGAATGAAAATGCCACCAAGAAATTCAGCCATTTCTTTTCCAATTTGTTAATAAGATGCATATGATATAAAATCTCTAGGAAATCTAAATTCAGTAAAATAAGCTTCCTCTGATATTATTAATTGTATGTGTGTAATTAAGAATTAATAGCTTTAATAGAATTTATCAATCTTACTCCTTATCCAATATCAATTATAAAGAAAATGATGTTTAAATGAAACATTGAATTCAATTTCGGCTGAGGTATTCATCAATGCAGGACAATTTCCTTTCCCTCATTCTTTTAACGTCAATGTAATGTATATGCAAATTTTCAGATATCATCTGCAGAGATTATTTTTAGCTCAGTGAAAGAAACCATTATCATTTGAATGGATTACCAATGGACAGTGAGCTATTTTGTATGCCAAAATAATAATACGTATGGCAAAGATGTTGTGGATTAATTATCTTGACGTGTATATCTGATGCAGAGGTTCTTTACAATGAAGAATAAAGTCAACTATCAAAGAATTGTCTTTTCCAGGGAGTCATGTTTGATAAAATAACGCTCTATGAATGTTAACAACCAAGTAGAAACATTTGTTTAGAACTGTTGAAAGCAATTTTCATATTTCAAATATAATGATAGTGAAAAAAATTATCATTTCTTTTTAATATACTTTGTTTTTGGTGTTTTGTTTGTTTTTTACCCCCTGGTCCCAAAATTACTTCAACAAGCTATAAGTTGGCCTGGGATGTTATTTTTTAGACATGACTCTTTTAATTTTTTTGTTCCTTTTGATACTGACTATCTTTTGGTGCCATTAATTTCCTACTAGGATTTTGGGCCAAAGGAATTGGGCCCGATTTGGGGCCATGGGCATATAAAACGAAAAATCGGCCATGGCTAGTATGTGTGCTATTTATTATTTGAATAATTTTTGAAAAAAAAACTAATTGGTCATGTTTTCACACCTGGACACAGTTATATGACTGGCTAAAATAATATCTTGCCAAGTATCTTGCATATTAAAATAAAAATGTATATACTTGAAAGAAATAGTATGTCATTCGATATCCAGAAAAAGATTTATGTTGAAAGTTTTTTATTTGCATAACGAAGAAAAAATATTTTTCATCATTTCTATTAAAACGCACATTTCTTTTTAAATTGAAGATTATGTAAACATTTTGGAGAGGTTGCTCACTTCTTGTACAAAGAAGAGAACTAACATAATAAAATATTGTTTTTCATATATGATGTCTAGGACATTACTTTTCTCTATTGAAAAGAGTAAAACATACATAAAAAAACATTGTAAAAATAACTGTTATTTTACTATAAATTTTTTTGTGACTATAACATATACTGAACATATTCTTTGGTCGTCTGAAACCGTCGGATGACCGTGAGGTTACACCACTGCGAAAAGCCAACCAGATGTACAGTTAAAATAAATGTTTCTTAAAGGAGCCAGCATATTTTCATCCCTTAAAAATGTTGACTTTTGTTGCTTTAAGTTTGTGAAAGCAGAGCCATCAAATTATGTCAATATAAAAATGTAGGTTGTTATTGACATATACGTCAGTGAGAATTAAAGATCTCTATCAAAGATATCCATTAACATCATCCCCTCTTCCAGGGATTGAAAAATCACTCTAAATAAGCCTTGAAATAAGCCTTGAACAATATACTGTGGGCACCAGGATGTAAGTCACTTAGCTAACCAGTTAAACTTGTCGCAGCTTCAAGGACAGTAGACCTTAATGTTGATCTTTCCACAACACGTGAAGTTCTAAAGTTACTTTCTTATTGTCTATTGGTTTGTTATTGCAATAGAAAAAAATTGTCAGTATTTTTGTCTAAAAGGTAATGACATAATACATGAAGAGCTACACCATAAGTTCTGTTTTCGAAAATAAGGTTTGACATAGAAAATGGCTCTAAAAAGTCATAAAATTTCGATTGGGATGATTCCTTGTTTAGAAAGAAGAAAATAAGTTGTAATTTTCTAGAAACTCAGGAAAATTTAATAGGAGTGAATACAGCGAATTAAACTAATGCAGCAAGAATTTTACATAAACTTGGCCTTCTACAAGACATGAAAAATCTACAATACAGCTATAAAAAAGAAAAAATGCCATGAACCATTTTTGTTAGCTTAGTCTAATTGAGTATTTATTTATGAAATATGTTATCCTTAATTACTGTTAAAAACTGCTGAAAGCTTGTAATAACCAAGTCTAACTATTCACAAGACTGGAATAACTTTCTACAAGACCTGCAAAAGATTGTCTTTTCCAAACAACTACTGTCACTGAGACAGGGGTGTTTTAACTGTATTGGCAGGTAAATAAAGTTTTGTAGTAGCGTTTTAAAAAATAGTAATAAAGCAAATTGAGATGTTGAAAGAATTTAGCTTCTTTATAAGTAGCCAGCTAGAATTATTAAAGATTGGATTATTTTATTTAGTTTGCTTTCTAATTAAATAAAGCAACAACCAAATCAACATATTTCTTTTGTCAATAACTTTTTACAAGACCAGCATCAGAAGGCTTTTTCCAGTTCCCATGGTGACTGTCTCATACACGTTTAACCTAGTATATCCTGATTATCAATTAAACATTTAGCTTTCGAAAAAGTAAATCACTTTTCTGGGGATAAAAATATATTGGTTGTGTAAGGGGTTTTCTTAGTAAGTAAATTTTTATGTACGAAATTGTTTTTATTTTAGTAGGAAAAATATTAGCTGGTGATATTGTAAGAGGAGATTCAAAGGCATCAGAAATCAATGGTGAGTTTGTTATCTCCATTTTCTTTTTAATGCAATAAAGACAAAAATGTTAATCTGAGTGCCTTGACTGTGAAGTATTTAAAAATCTTGATCAAACTCTTTATTATTTCCTTTTTTTGGTTAGAAAATTGTATACTATAAAAGTTTAAAACAGTTTTTTCAAAGTTTGTAACAAATTTGGAATGGAAATTGATAAGACTTCAAAACTTGTAATAAAAAGGAGAATATTTGATAATGAATCAAATTTCATAAACCTTTTCATTTTACCTACCAGTCTTTTATTTTGTGATGACAAGGAGCTGTTTGCCTGTACCGTTGGTCCTGTACTAGGACTGCCTAAGCATGTGAATACAACACTTAAGTGTTGCGCAGTGCTACATATAGCTTGTATAGTATTGTATTTGAAACAATTTATTTGCAGTTGTCACAGAAATTGCGAGCAGAATTTGTGAGTGGAAATTGTTTGGCCGAATTCTTAATTTGAAAGAAGTTGAAATTAGCCAAATTGAAGAAAATAATCAAATGATTGAACATAGAAACCTTGAAATTATGAAAAAGTTTTCTGAGCCATCAAAACCAAGTACCTCCTGGAGTTTCTGGCAAGAATATTTGAACCAGTTTGATGATGGAAAAGCAGCAATTAGTGAAATTGAAATGACATTTTTCGATTTATTGAATGAAGAATCAAGTACTGAAGGTATGCATAAAACCATATTCTCTATATTTCCTTTGCAATTTTTTTCCACAACATCTTGATGCAGAATATTTAAGATCTTTATTATGATAAGATGGGTAATTAGTGATAAGATTTGCTTCTTAGGTTTAAGTTCCTGTTTGATTTTGTTGTAGACTTCAATATTTCGTATGTTTTGAGTTGTCTTTGAAATTTTCATATGGAAATTCATTCTTCTGATAGAGTTATATGCTTTTGAAACTGTTAATAATGCCCTTTTTATGTTTCTATGAATTATGTTATAAGGGTCTTTTTCTGTCAGCTGAAATGTTAATGTTTCGTTGAATAAGCATCATATTTTTTTTCAGAAGAAACATATTTTTGAAAAGTTTACCAAATTTATCTATGTCAAGGCAACTTTGACTACTCATTGGACAACAGATAAAAAAAAAAAACTGTGTTTCTGGTGTAATCTAATTTCCAATCTTGAGATATAGTAAATTTTATTTTGTGGAATTATACTCATGCCAGTATTTCAGTAAGCCATTTTGGAAAAAAGCTATAAATAGTATTTCACATTAAATCACTTTTTCTTTTTATTTTTCACTGGTTTCAATTCTTTAGCACATGGGTTTAACAAAGACAATATTACGTATATTGGACATCCGTTTTACTGGAAATATTCAGAAAAACTTAACAAGAATCAAAAGAAGAAGCCAATTGCTGTTCCAGTTGGTTCTGCAGAATATCAGTTTGTTGATTATCAAGAACTCACAGAATGGGGGCAAACACAAAAACAATATGTTGAAAGTTATGATGTGTTAAAAGATTTGAAAGTAATCAATTTTGTTGAATCAAATGATCATTCCTGTCCAGTATTAAAAACCCTGAATACATATCTTGAAACGTTTGAGTTAAGGGTTTGGGTTAAGGGTTTGCTGTTAAGGGATACCATTTCATCAAACACGTTTCTTTGTTCAAAAGTGGTTTATTTGCTCGAAATGTTTTTGATGAGCATTATTTCTGTATGTTTCCAACTGATAATATTGTGTTATATATCACTAAAGATACTTCAGGATTCACTCATGCTTTACGACAATCAACACAAAATATTGAAGCAGCAAATCTATTACATAAATAATTACAAGTGTGCAGTTTTACACAAATTGATGTGATTACATACTCAAGCAGCCCATCAACAGAATGCTGCAAGACCTGTTTTGATAATCAGTTTTATGTTGATGAAAATGTCTTTGCAAATTATGATAAGTTTTTATTGTGGTATAATGAAGTTAAGAAAAAAGTTCAAAAACAGGCACCAAAACTTGAAGACAATATTTTTGAAAATATGAAAAGAGATATGATAACATACGAAGCTTTTCAAATTGTTCAGATGATCAAATGGATGAGCTAAAGAAACTTGTTCGTTTGACTCCAACTCAATATCAAGTGTTGCATTCAAAAGAAAAGCACATTTTATTAAGAGGATCTTATGGTTCGGGAAAAAGTTTGGTGTTATTAAAAAAATTTGAAAACATTATTAATAAGATTGATGAAGCAGATATAGTTTATTTGCTTTGCAATGATCCCTATTCAAAATATGACTTATTTATGGAACAGTACATAGAAAAACTTCCGTTTCAAAATTTGATTGTTGGTAGCACTGAATGGCTGTTACGACTTAATCATAAAGTTATTCCGAAATTGTCTGTTGTTTTGAATCATATTTGTAAGGTTTGGAAGGAAAAGACAGTTCATGTTTTCATCGATGAGTTTGATGGATCATGTATAACCAAACATGAAATAACACAACTTGAAAGTTTATTAGAAAAGTTTAAAAATTCTTATATGGTTATTAGTTTACAGTCCATGGAAGAGCATGTAATAGAAAACAAAACACTCAAAGAATTAGATATTGGCTATCAATATGAATTACTGAAAGACAGAACTGATTTTTTGTGTTTTGATCTTGAATTTTTTTTGCGATGTTCTCTTGAAATTTCTGAGTTCATTAAATCTACTTCGGAAATATTACAATCAAAATCAATGTCAGTGAACCATGCTGGAAGTTTTGGAGCCTAAGGCAAAATAGTCGATAAAGAGTATGGTTGTGAAGTAGAATCAGATGAAAAGAAAAAGAACAAATTAAAGTATACATATAATCAAACTAATTTTATTGGACATAATGTTAGTGTTTCTCCTGTAAAGATTTATTTTGTTCATCCTCTAAAAGAGCATTCAGTTATTGAAAACAAAATATTGATAATTTTTGTGTTAAGTTTGTCATTTGTACTAGAGGATGTATCAGAAACAAATAGATATGTGATATGTTATTTCGAGGAGAATCATAGAAATGTTGCTTGCAGTTATTTGGAAAACTTCTGCCGTAAGAAATGGACAGACGATTTAAAAGATTTCATGAGACCTGATTCAAGTTGGCAAATATTGATAACAAATTACTCAAGCGTTCGTGGTTATGAGTTTTCTAATATTATTCTTTTACTGCCCCTTGGAAAGAAATATTTGAAATATCACAACATTGGATGTTTCTCGAGAGCTACTTCAAATCTCCATGTGGTGGTATGTCATCCACGAGCTTAAAAATCCAGCTTTTTCAAGAAATATGCCTGCAAGAAACAAAAAGATGACTTCATCGATATTAAAACAATTCAGAAATGGAGAGAAATAAACTGTGTTGACTTTTTTGATTGTACATATGATGCAAGCAATGATATCCTTCAAATGTGGAAAGGAGAATCGTTATTGAAGAAAAGAGAAGATGTGGAGAGGAGTATCCAAGGTTTTTCTTTTTTGTAAGTTCACTTATTTTTTCAAAAATGACTTATTTACTATGGAAAATAAGGAAATTAGTTTCATGCAGATTTCTTTTTGTCATAGTTTGCAGTGGTTGAACTTAACTTTTCTGGTACTTGTCCATTCAAACCACTAAATTGTATCTTGTATCTTGGTTTTCGGTGGAGAAGTCACGTGATCGCAGAAACTACTGTGAGATCTTTTCAATTCAGCTATTGTCTCTTCTTTTAGTGTACGTACAAAGTTTGAAGTGACAATGATTATAAACTTCTTTCTTACACTCGACTTTAGTTTTCTTGCATGATTATGTAGTGAGTGAAATTACAATTGCAGTTAAAACAATTTGTAGTAGGATCAAATGAAGGGGACTATTACTTAGTGATTTCTATAATATAACAACAAAATTGGTAGCTTTAACTCAGCTTGGTACATTGTTAGGATACTATTTAACTAGTGAACCCCAAACATTAAAGACAGCATTTTTATCTTTATTGTTCGTCATAGAGTGTTCATCAGTTTTGAAAATATCTCTATAAGACGTAGAATGATTTTTTTTCCTTGATAAGTGAATGAGCTGTTCTCAAGTTCTTAAAACAAAATCCCCCCCTGTCAGTAAAAAATCTCACATAGTTATATTTCTCAGAATTTCATACAAAAAGAAATATGGAAAGATAGTGGAAAATGTCCTGAAAGTTAATTCATGTGATTCATTCAATGGGATCTTCTTACATAGAAGATAAAAAATGTCTTAATTAATCCCTTTTTATGAACAAAACAAATAGTCAAAATATAAACTATTGTAAACCATGAATGAATATTCAAGAAACAATTGTTATTAAAATTAAGCATTATATTAGCTGTTAAAACCCCGCTGTTTAGAATTTTGAAATTGACCAAGCAGGTAAACAAGAATTAAGCGTTATCTCAGTTGTGAAAACCGCAATATGGAGCAGATAAGGGAGGGATAATATTATTACACTTGTGGTAACCTTGCTGTTTGATTTTCTTTTTCAAAACATAAAACTTTATGAGTTCAGGTTTCTCAGAATCTCTCATCTCTTTTCTATTCTTATAGACTGTAAATTGAAAATATTGTTTGCCCATCAGATATTTTACTTGGAAATTGCCATTGAGCAAGTGTTAAGTTTCACCACTGGTACTAGGTCTGGCATTATTTGATTAAAGGCATTCTTTTTTACTTGTTTATTTTATCTATCATAATTGTTTTTTTGTATTTACAAATAGTTTTCTACGTTGAAACTTCATCTCATCATACTTTGTGATAGATCTTCTCTATCAATTCAGGCCCTAATGTAGGATTTCAAATAAGCATCAGGGACCAAACAAAGAAGGGCAATTTTTAAGAAGATTTTGCCACAAATAGGGCAATTTATCAAGGGCACAAGGATTGCATGTTATTTTTTCTAGTCATTAAAAATTGTCAAAAAGGACAGAGCATCAGGGTACCGCACCCTTATTTACTCTAGATTAGGGTCTGCAATGACTGAATGTGACAACATCTTTGTTTGTTAAATATCACTTATGTGACAGCTGTATTGCCGTATGTGACGAGAGTATAGATTATGACAAGTTTCGTTTTGAACAGGCTATAATAAAAATTAATTTGTTTACAGCTTTGATTGAAATGCATATTACAATACTAACATAGTTGTTATAAATATGAAATTCGATGTAAGTGGCTCTCTAAGGCTATCCAGTACCCTGGCAAACAAACTAAAGAGAAGCTAGAATGAGCCAGTAGCAAAAAGGGGAAAACTGCTATGGGGAAAACTTTCTATGACTTTATCTCTACTTTGTCTTAGTAACCAAACTTGGTGCACCATATACCCAAAATTGTGCTGAACATTTTAGTCCAATTTTGATGGTTGGTTGTGATAGCAACAACCTATAACGTCAAATTTCAAAAATTTGTATAAATTTACCTGTACTTTCCCTTCAGTAACCTTGGTACACATATACCCAAAATGGTTCCAAAAATTTTTTAAGCCAGTTTCGACTGTTTGCTGCTATGGCCACACCCTATGAAGTCATTAAAGTTCAATTTTTGAAAATTTTTATAATGTTATCTGTACTTTGGCTTTAGTAACTAAACTTGGTACACGTGAAACCCACATGGTTCTGAAGATCTTTAGTCAATTTTAATGGTTTGTTGCTATGACATCGCTAGAATTGCTTTTATCGGGTGTATCTACAAACACCCTTGCATGGACTGTACTAAGTTTAATGACTTATATTTGAATACAGTTATTGAAAACATACAAAAAGGGAGAAAACCAGTCAATATATGTGGGGACTCTAACATGAATCTGCTAAAGTTGAATAACGATCTCTACACCCAGGAATTTCTAGAAATTCTTTTCAGTGGTAGTTTAGTACCTAAAATATGGCATCCTACAAGACGAAGTAGTAAATCTTCAACCTTAATAGATAATATATTTTTGAATGAAGAGAGAATCGGCAATTCCTTTTTGTTGAAAATTTTTTAAGTTCTATCGGAAGTAAGGATCTTTACAAGAAAATTTGAAACATGTGACAAGGAACCACTTGTTGTGCACCCATTCCCCCTATTATTATTATCTCTCAGTCTTTTGTCGCTATACTGTATAAAATTAATCCTAATTAGCTGCAAAGCAGCATTGGATGCAGTCCTGGAAAGGGATCACTGCCCAATTCTGTTCAAGCAAACAGTTCTTGATAATCACAAAATAAAAAATTAGTAGGAAGCATCAAGAGATTTCAAGCATTTTTACTTTCCACATATATAACACTATTCCCCATGCATTCTTCTGTTGTAAGAGCGGCAAAAAATGCACAAAAGAATTCTAGAATCGTCAAGGGCATAGTACAGTATGAGTTGATGACTTATGCTAGACACAGTTTCCACAGCAACAGGGGGTAAAAATTTGGTTGAAATTGTAATTTTTACAAAACAGATGATCAATTCAAATTTTTTTTTTTTAGAAATTTTTATTATGAGGTTACACATATTACCTCATATAAGCATAATTTTACACTATCCTAACAAAATATAACACCCCTCTTCTTGAGAAAATCCCCCTCCCCAACTAAAATTTTTTTTTCTATGAACCCCCTTCTCTTCTTGGTATACCTCCCTTTTTTTTCTTTTTTTTTTTTTTTGCTTCATAGAATTTACAATGGGTTGTATCAAATAATTTCTGTAATATAATAATAAAAATAATAAAAGCAAAAATATTTACCTCTTACTTCTAAGCGCATATAATATATTCCTATGAAACATGGAACCAGAAGAAGACCCTGTAAGGTCTTATCACTGG
>JANSTP010264571.1:0-10965 GCA_025330745.1 Cladonema radiatum | reverse complement strand
GATCATTTCAAAGAAATAAACTGGCTTCCTGTCCATGAAAGATTTGCCTTAATGTCCGCTGTTGGTGTTCATAAATTGATATACTCGGGTTCCCCATTATATATGAAAGACATGTTACAATTAACTGATCGGCCAACTACCACTAGATACTCTTATCTTAAACTTAACTTATCTTCTCAAAACTCAGATTTCGGGAAAAAATCTTTTTCTTATCTCGGACCTTTTCACTGGAATCCCTTACCAAAAAACTTAGAAGAGTTGGAGAATTTTAACACATTTAAACATTCCCTGAAAAATGTGCTCTTTGAAAAACGTGCTCTAAATGATAGTAGCATTTACACTAAGAGGTAGTTATTATTATTATTATTATTTTCTTCTCTTTTTTTTTCTTTGCCTATCACTGACAGGGACTGCAATGAGAATCGGGTGTCATGCTTTGTTTTGCGTCATCCCTGCTACCATACCCTTTAAATGACTTTTTGTCCTTTATTTTGTAATATTTTAGTTTAATATTTTAGTAACATCTTATATATATTTTGTAATAATAGTATTTTATGTATTAGTTTATTTGTTACATTTTTTACTTTCTTAATAGTTTTTAATCCTTGTATTTATTTTATTTGGTAGCAAATATAACTTACTTACTTAGTTACTTAAATTATGCATTTTTTCTCCAATTTTTAAAATTTTTTGTCTACAGATGATGAAAGCAAGCAAAAACTTTGGATGTTTTAGTTCGGTCGG
Source organism: Cladonema radiatum (assembly GCA_025330745.1). Taxonomy (NCBI): domain Eukaryota; kingdom Metazoa; phylum Cnidaria; class Hydrozoa; order Anthoathecata; family Cladonematidae; genus Cladonema; species Cladonema radiatum. Next base: position 10,221 of record JANSTP010264571.1, on the reverse strand, counting down.
CTGATTTACTTGAGATAAAATCATATTATACTATTTTTGAGAATACAATGGACCATTTCATGACATTCGAAGCGATTGAAAGTCAAATTTTTCCCACTTTTTAGCCAAAAATTGGATATCCAACCACAAAAAATAATGGAAAAAACAAAAATTTCAGAAGGCTTTGACTCGAAATTTTTACAGAATGTTCCAAGTAAAATTGATACACTAACAATAAAAATCAGGGTCACTGAATATACAGAAAATCTTTTTTATTTTTAATTTCCAGTCGGGGAGGTGGGGGGTGCTGATGGGAAGGCAAATTTGCCATTCCCCCCAACTGGACTAGGGTTATATGCTATCTTTTGCCTATTAGGTTTACTGGAAGGAATTAAACTTTGTCTCCCCAGGTTAAAATCTGCAACTAATCAAAACTTTGTGTTATATATGAAAGGGGAAAAATACACCACCTGGGTCATTTAACAACAAAAAGACCAAGTTATTTACTAACATCAAAGGAACAGAGGGGGAGAGGGAGGGGAAACAACACCACCTTCAAATACTTTCCTTCTAGAAGGTCTAATTGACTGAAACCTTGGTCAGCTCAATTATAAATAGAGTATGACATCCCAAACTTTTGCAGTGTAATGATGACATTTTATGTGAAAAGGAAATAAATTATATCAAGAAAAACGACAAAAACTGGAAATTAGGGAAAAGGATGAGGGATAAAACGTTGAGTGATAAATAACATATATAAGCAACTCACCGGTCGAACCTCTCACTAAAAAGCAACTTTCTGAAATTTATAGTTTTGAAAAAGTATTTCGGCAGGATTTTGATTAAATTGTAATCTTCACCACTCAAAAAGAGTAGTCTATTATCACTCTTTCTTTCCAGTTCTTTAAAGAAAGGGCGTTTCTTTGTATTCTTGCAGTACTACACATTTTTAAAAGACTGCAAAGCAACTTTGAGGTCTCAAATCCTAAAAACAGGATCGACCCACTTGTATTACATTTTATTTTTCCGATATTTATTTTAAACTATTATGTAATGGAGTCATCTGTGATGGTCATGAAGGTCATTTCAAAAAAAAAAAAAAACTTAGCTATATACTCTCATCCATATAAGTTATTAGTTTCTTCAGCTTTGTCTTTTTCTTTATTTTTCATTTACTAACATTGTCACTATTTAAGCTCAAAATAAAGCTCATCCTTATTGATTCAAAACATTGAATTTCCACTATCCGGTGGCCAGGTTTCTGAGAATATACCTGTAACTAATTAAAAGATTTCTCCTAATTCAAATCTAATTAGAATATATTTCTTTCAGCCCCTAAAAATACTTGAATCCTGAAACTGTTAAAGGCTGTTTTTTTTTCTTAGTCACAAAATTTTATTGCATGCTCAATTCAAAGTTTCTTTTAAAAAAGTTTTAAAGAGCTTTGAATGCCATGCCATGTGTATGTAATAAGGTAAATACAAAAAAATACGAGAGAAACATTAACCTTATTAACTATTAAGACCAGGCTTTTTGCCAACTTATTTGAGCTGGAGGGGGGACATGCCCCCCCCCTCTAAAATTTGCCTTAATGTACACCTATTTTGACCAATGACGTACTTTTTTGACCAAGATCCTTGTAAAAACCCCGAACAAAGCACCAAATCATACCCCTTAGTGATGATGTCATCAATTTTTTGGGAAAGATTTTTTTGTTTAAATGATGACACACATAAATTTTGTTAAAACACTCAATATGTTTTTACCTTTCCATTTGTACTTTTAAAGCTATTCAGCTACTCTAGTGTTAATAGGGTTAAGACAACTTCCCGACCTAATTAGGAAACAAATGTTAATGGTTCAAAGTTAATTTAGTTGTTAATGGCTAAGTTAATGGTTCAAGGTTAATTTCAAACTATTTAATTTTGTTTATTGTGAACTTTTGGTTGCTGGAATGAACTTTGCGTAGTATGAATAGAAAGTGAATTATAAATTGGCAATGAATTATAAATTATAGTTTTTTACTGGCTTGTTGTATAAATTGATATCAGTAAGAGAAACTATGAAATTGTGCTGTTTTCAACCCTATTCCACCAGGATGTGATCTTGTTCCTAGCAGTTTTGACATTTAATCACTGCAAAAAAAGCTTTTTCCGTGAAAATATGTTATTTTGTACAATATTTATTGGCAAAAATGTTAGAAAATTTCAGTGATGAATTTTGACCTTTGAAGGGGGTCTGTAAAATTGCAACCATATCATCAAATTTGAAGATGCCATAGGTCAAACTTGGTATCAAAGTATTAAGATAAGAATAAGTTTGTCTGTTATCTTACAAAGTTTGATCACCTTACCATAACTGGTTCTATAGATGTCAGACCCTCCACCTTTCCTAGTTCAAAAGTCAAAAAAAGCGTTAATGCTAACTATTAACTCTGGGCCTTTTTTGACTACGAACTCCTGGGTGCCACCTGAATATCTTAGGAACTACTTAAGATAAACTGATAAAACTTTGTACAGAAACAGACCAACCTATTCTGAAAACTTTGACATCAATTTCATCATATGATTACCATTCCAAATCGGCACCATTCAACATATTCACAATCTGGTGACGTCATCGTTTTCTCCGAAATTCTCAAAGATTGATGATTTTTTTATTAAACTTTGATTGCCAATTAAAGTGAACCTTAAAGCTATTTAAACGTGGTTTTCATTAGTTTTCTATTAAAACAAAGTACTTTCATATCATAAAGTGTCCTAATATTACCTCAGAAATGATCTACCGGGCCTGCAAATGGCAATAAAGGGTGTGGTCATCCAAAGTTTTGTTCATCAAAATGTCCCTAGATAAATTTAGTACAAATTTAGAAAGTTTTATGACAAAAGAATTGAGTTATGCAAAGAAAACTGGCATCCCATCACCCCGGCCAGGTAAAATAGGATTGAAAACAACTTAGCTAAACTGTTAGAAATGATGGTTTCTCTATTGAATTTCTTAATTCGAACAATTTTGCTGGGACAGTGTGACAGACTCGGAAAATACTCTTCAAATGAATAAGTTGAAGGTACTTTGTAGATTTTTACGACGTTTCAACTCTCTTGAATAACTTGTTGGGGAGGGGGTCAGATCAATATTTTTGAAAATTATTTGTATTAAGCTATATTTGCATACCAAATAAAATTTCGTTTTAGATTTTAACCTTGAGAGACAGTTTAACCCTATTCCACCCGAGGAGGGGGGATTCTTCTCCCCCTGGTAGTTTTATTGTTATACCTCTGTAACTTAAAGAGCTTTGCCTACAAAACTTTGAAATTACACAAAATTCATCCGGGAACACTTTCATGGAAAAAATTTGAGTGACCACGCCCATTGTTGCCATGGCAATGCTCTAATTTGGGCTCGGTAGGCCTTTTTACGAGGTCATTTTGGGGCAAAAGTCAATTCTTGGGCCCAAGTTCTTTGTAACTCCTAATGACTTGAAAGTACTCTATTTTAGTAGCAAAACGGTGAAAACCGCATTATAAAAGCTCTTTTGGTTAAATTTAGTGGTTACTCAAAGTTTGACCAGGAAATCACCAATTTTTGACGACCTGACGGAAAATAAATGATGACGTTATCAAAATTTGATTTAAGGTTCGTTTTGGTACCAAAATGTTCAGAACAAGTTGGTGTAGCACTGTATAAAGTTTGACTACTGCACCATATTTACTTCTTGAGATCTCAAAGGTGAAATAAGGTTAATTCCTTCCAGCAAACCTTATAGGCGAAAAATAGCCTTTAATTCCTAAGGTGTAGCGAAACCGGTTTCTATTAAAGTTTTGACTGTTTCAGAAAGTCCACCCAAGTTTTTTGTGCTAAGTAGATCCTATCAAAGAAGAAAAAAGCAAAGACTTGGACGTAAAAATTTGTACGGAACTTTTTTACAGAGCCTAGCCTAAATAGACATAAACAAAAAACAAAACAATATATCATAATTTAGTTTAACCCTCTATTTAGTAAAAATGTAAAAAGTAACATTGCGAAGCAATTTCTATCACTAATATCTAAACATTGCACTAAAGGTCATAAATTTAGTAGGATTATAATGTTAAAATAATTCACAGTTGTGAATGAATGAATGAATTAATATATTTCGGCTGAATAAATAAACTTACAAGAGTTCATCTTTATTGTACAATGATAAATTAACTAAATATAAAACTAAATAAAATAACGCTCTTGTTTATTATTAAGCCTGGGAGTCCCAGGGCATATTCTAGAAATTAGGGGCATGGGTGCATTTTTGACAGAAAAGAGCAAAAAAGTAACACATATTGTAATGAAAGGGCATTTTATTGTTAATTTTTGACAAAAATTTTAAAAAGGGCAAGCTTATGGGTGCGACTATCGCACTCATGGAATCTGTAGAATGTGCCCTGAGTCCGTTACTAGTTACAAAAACTATACAGAAACGGCTACCAAAAGGGGGAGTATTATTTAAAATATGAAAATTTGACCATTTATGTAATAGGGATTTGGTTTATAAAGAGACTATAGTTCCGAAATGTCCTTGATAAAGGTTATAAAAGGGAGAAACTAAAACAAACAACTAAATAAATAAAACAAAAGGAGAAAAAGAAATCTTTCGTAATCTATAAATTCAATAAATTCAATAAAGAAGTCTTTCTCACAGATGATGTACAGTCAAAGCTCTAATTAGCGGACACCATTGGGGAGGACCATTTTGTCCGCTGATTAGAAATGTCCGCCTTTTGGAACTTCGAAAGTAAATGTTCTATTTTTAGGCAACTAAGAGCCAGTATGGGTAAACTATGGGCAAAAATGCTTTTGTAGATAGAAATGACCCTTGCTGTTATCAATAAGAAGAAATAGAAATCATTAGGGATAATAGCTTCACTACATTTTCTTTCAAATCGTATGTACGTGGATTCCATGTTTATCAAATAAGTTGGTCTCCAATCGTCGGCGAAAGATTAGAATGCCAGCATGAGAAAGGAAATGAACAGGACACGTTTGCAATTGGTGTTTACCGCTCCAATATGTGGCAAGAAAAACTTGTCGTCCATATGCCACTTTATCTTTCAAAACTTGTTTGGACGTTTTTGCAGCTTCCAAACTCAGGATTGTGGTGTGAGGTAACTGGAAAGAGAGTCAACAGAGGTGCTGGATATGGTCTGGAAATTCCAGTAAATTATACCTTCACTGGACATGCAAGGGCGATTGAATGGCTTCAAAGAAGAATTTCTGATCAATCGTCATTGACACAAAATATGATAGAAAGGTGTTTAAAATGAAAAAAAAAATCAATAATAAGAAAGAAAGAGTTCAGTGAATTAATTTTTTTCCTCTCTCCGTTAATTAGAGAGAAAAGTAAGTCAAGGCTTTCATTTGGGGAAAGAAAAATGCGTCCGCTTATTGGAATTTCCGTTAATTGCTTGTCCGCTTTTTAGAGCGTCGACGGTAAGAGTTTGACCAGCGTTTTGCCGGGGAAAAATAATTTGTCCGTTAAGTAGAGCTGTCCGCCTTTTAGAGTGTCCGTTAATTAGAGCTTTGACTGTAATTATTAAAACAAAAAACTGCCGTTAAAAAAAGATTTTTGACAAACAACTCGTATAAGGACTTTTCACATTTTTGTAAAAGAAAGTTTTTGATCACTATTTTTATCAAATGAAACTAAGTATATAAAAATTTCTTTATTTAAAAGTAAATCAAATTCTTATAAAGTAGTTAATTTTAATGAGTTATAATATTAAAGTCAATTGCTTAAAGACATAATTGTCACGTGATAGAAGTTTCACTCCAAGAAAAATATGCGAGTAATAAGAAATTCCTATACGAGAATTTAAAAGTAAATTCGTAAATAAACTTAGAAAAAAAAACAAGAGTCCACATGGGCCAAAAATTCCCGTAGGAATTGCCAACCATGCTGATTTAACATGGTAAAAATATGCCTTAACATGTTGCATTAGTCCTGCTAAGTTTCATGGCTCTAGCTTTTATAAATAATCAATTGATAAAGAAGACGAAAAATCACGCTATCTATCACGTCATTACTTACAGTTGGGGGTCTTGGGGTAGGGAAGAGCATCAAACGTCGCAGGAAACCAAGGGCAACAGTCTTGCTTAGTTTCATGGTCCTAAGTATTGTTCATAAGCTTTAAAAACATGAGACCACATGATACATGATGTCATCAATGCCAAGAGAGGGTGTACAGGGAAGGGTGAGCGTCAAATCTTGAAATATCCGAAATGCATCAGTGCTGCAAGGTTTCGTTGTCTTAGGTGTTATTATAATAATCTAATTTCATGGGAAACAACAAGCCACATGGTCTATGGTGTCATCTTTGTCAGCAGGTGGTTTGAATAGAAAGGACTCAAGGGGTATCATTCCTGCCACGTTTCATAGCCCTTGGTATAATAGTTGAGCTATTATCACGAAAAATGTATATTTTCATGATCTATGGTGTCATCATTGTAGGCAGATGTTCCGAGTGGAGGGGTGAGTATCAAAATTTCCAGTGCTTTAAGCATATCAGTGGTGACAAATATCATAGCATTAGGTATTTTAGGTAGAATACTATAATGGAAAACACGAAATTACATGATCCTTGACTCCATCTATCTGGACAGTTTCATCCCTATAGGATTTTGAGGTAAGTTATTATCTATGACGCCATCACTCTCAGCGATAGGTATCAGGGTAGGAGTGATGTTTGAAAGTTGTAGAACAATAAGATCATTTGTGCTGCTAATTTCTATGGAGTTAAGTATTGTAGGTAAGCTTCTATCGAGGAAATTGTGAAAAGCTGAACGGTTCCTGAAAATTTGCAGGTAGCGTTTCACAAAAGGAAACTTTTCGAGTTTAATTGGGAGCTATGAGAGTTTATCAGGATTTTTTAAGCATTTAAAATATCTAGTAAAGGGAAAACTTATTCATTGCTGATGTTCTAACAAGTACCGCACCTTTACCTCAAGACCATAAATGCAACGTTTCAGCATAAGAGAGCATTTCCTTCAAAAGTTATGGCACTGTAAAGTTTTGGCCGTTATGGAAAATTAATAATATTTATAATAGATAACAAAAAAAGTATTAAATAATAATTGAATATAATAACTAAATAAATTTATTGTTTTCTTTACTCTTATTGTTTTGTTCCCTATTTTATTTTCTTTAAAAAGATCTTAACACAAAGAAACGTTCTTTTAGAAAAAATTTTTAACGTTCGTCGCCTCGGCAGTTTCTGCTCAAGGTTCTTTAAAACATTACCATATATGGCAAATATCCGTCACGTGATGAAAATTTCACGCTAAGATAATATATCAGGGTAAACTAAGAAATTCCTACGGGAATTCAATAAGAAAGGTTGAACAGTGAACTTGTGAGTAAACGAGAATTTTATTTGAAATATTCAAAGGTATTTTGAGTCACCGGACATAGCTGCAAATGGCTCAATTAGGAGGGTATTACTCTAACAATTTGATAACATCAAAATAAAGTTAGTAAAAAACCATTTTGGGCACAATTTTAGGCTTCGTTATCTGAACCTAACCTATTTTTTATAACCAACCCCTATTTTTGGGACAATTTGTTTGGGTTAAAAACTATTATTTTATTCAAAAAAGCCATTTTTAATTTTGATACTACACGATCCCCGTCTTAAAAGAACGTGAAATTTCACTTTCGATTTAGCATATTTCTCAAATAAATTTGATGTTTTCAAATTGTTGGAGTATCTATATGTTATGGTTAAAAATTTAAGTTTAAAGTACAGGTGTACAATGGTGGACAAAAATATTTGGCACAAAAGGTAAAACTAAGCAGTTTTCAGATTTTGACTTTTCATTAAACATACAGTTTTTGAGTTAGCAAATTGAAAAAGGGTGAATTTAGTGATTATCCTTTGTAACCTTCCTAAAGGGCTACAAAAACAGCCAAGAAGGGAGCTGGGTGGTTTTCACCCATTCTTCTTAAGGCTCAAGGCTCATATAGGTAAAATCGCTGTAATGCCAAATAAAAATATGCTCTTACAAAAATCGCTCGTGGTGCAGAGTTATACTGAAAAAAATCGCCATTGTGCCAATATTTTTGACCATGGTTGTAGTTGTAAAACGTTTTCTAAAAAATGGGCTTTTAATGACGTCATAAGCTGTTGCCTGCAACAAACAGTTTAGAATGGTTTCAAAAATTTCAAGGAACATATAGGGTAATTTAGTACAAAGTTTGGTTGATAAAAGTATGACAATGCTGTTGTTGAAAAAGTTTTCAAAAATTAACCTTTTAGCGATGTCATAGATTGCTGCCGTGGCAACTAACGGTTAAAACGGGATTAAAAATCCCCAGAACTATTTGGGTTAGTGATGGCAAAGTATAGGACATGTTATTGAAAGTTACAATTTTCTTTTCTGCTGAAGAGCCAATTTTCTACATAAATTTTTCAGATAAACAACCGAGTTTTTAATATCGTCCAATTTCCTCAAAATATTTTCCTACTAGGAACGCCAAACTATCGTTTTATTAAATGTACATTACTGCTAAAATTTTATTTGTTTATTGACCAGACAATTTACTTTATTCTTATTCAGTTAGTTTCATTCAAAACTTCTCATTATTGATAGAGTTGTCGATTTATGCAAAAACGGTTATTTCTTCTTACAAGGTAATTTTTTTTCCATTAAAGAAATGATAAAAACCTTGACCCAATTAAAGCTGACATTTTAGGGGCTCTGAATGACGTCATCAAACGGCCGATGACGTCGTTATGTTTGTTTGGCCAGGGTGAAGTCTAAGGGGCTGATTATATGGAGATTTTTGACCCTGGGGCAGGACTGAAAAACTTTTAGTAATTGACCAAGCTGAAACTTTTTCAGTCCAGGGTAGGGCTAAAATAAAAAATGGAGGACAAATGACAACAAACCATTAAAACTTCAAGAAATTGTAAAACAAAAAGTAAAAACTTGGGTTCTTACTTATTATTTTAACGCACAAAGTTGTTAACAGTATCAGTTGATACTAAACTTGCCATAAGATTGCTTGAAAAAATCATTTTAGAGGAGAGATAAAATGATAGTACGTATTATATTTATGTGACGACAGCGTTCAAAATTTCGGCTCGGTTAGCTCAAGGTGGTCTGAAATTTCAGTCGGGGGTTGAAATAAGCCTCGGGACTGAAATTTTAACTTTTAACCCCAGTGGCAAAATGAACTCCGAGGTTGAAATCTCCATATAATCATTCTCAGGCAGTTTTAGACTTTCGCTCTTTTTGACCAACATAATCAAGAAAAATGTATTCAATTAATTGTTTCCCATGAAATGTTGGCAAAGGAATTTGATACTGACGGTAAAAATTGCAAAATCATGTTGCAAAAAATCTCAATTTTGGAGGCGAGGTCTGGCCCGGTGCCCCTTTTTGTTTTCTTTTTTTTTTTCAATTTTTTTTTGGCCCCAAAATGATCATCATAAAATTTTTTGAAAGCTACAAATTTTTAAGGTGAAACTCTTTTTCGTTCGGAAGCTGTCCCAAAAAATCCACCGATCCAGAGATCGATTGACCTAAGATACAATAATTCATCGATTCAACTACTGTCGGCGTAAAAACGAGTAGTGTTGGTACTAATCAATTCATCGTCTTAAATCAGACTTTTTAACTTTACCTCGTGTAAAATAGGCATTTGAAGCATCATGTGATCTGTCCCAGGCCCGTAGGTGGTCTAATGAGTTTTAAGTACTTTACCTTGCTACTTTTGAGGTCGGCTGCTATATTTAGTTCGTGTACCACAAATTCTTCTAACATTCATATCTTCGATTAGTTTTTGTCCAAATTGCATGAGACGCTTTTGGCAAGATAAATTTGACTACCATAATTTACGCTAATAATTTGATAACAGCTTTCCTTCCTTATGTTATTTTGCTAATAGCTTTATTTTCTTTCAAATTATTTTTATTTCCAGATTGCACCGTTTAAAGGTACTTAAGCACCCTTAGAAAAATAATTTGGTTAAATTTTGAAGCTGCATAATTTTTGGCTCAGTCGCTAGATAATCATGAGTCTTGTCATGAGAGAAAATTTGAAAAAAATTCCATGTGTAGTTCTTCAGTTACAAGCCCCTATATTTTTGCATTTTCTAAAGCGATTTTCCTAAAGCTACAACAATGCACAAAAGTTATGAGACAATTTTAAGCTTTTTCAGTGAAAATTGGCACCACAAGCCATAACAAATCGGATAATTTCTTACTTTCA
>JANSTP010264560.1:0-10965 GCA_025330745.1 Cladonema radiatum | reverse complement strand
TTAAATTAGAAAAAAATTATTTCCTTTCGCTCTGTCCCGAGTTTTTACGATCAGAAAAAATGATAAAACTGAACAAACATTGTACAAGTGTTTCAAAACAGTTACCTGATGGGAAAATAGTTTGATCTTGTAGCAGAAGAGCAAATGTTTCTTAAAACAAATATTTCAAATCCCCATTAAGCAACTAAAAATTGTAATTAGTCCCAGATGAAAGGGAAATAAAATCACTACGTATATGATACTAACGTTTAGATTTTTAAATATTGCAGAAACAAATATAATTTAATAATTGTGAAAAATAAATTTATTATATACAATTTTATCTAATATTTACAAATTCTTATTTATACAAAAGCAAATTATGTCTGAGAAAAATTGCAAACAGCAAAATTTCAAATGAAAAATTACAGCAATAAACTTTCAGTTTTCTTACAGTAATATAAAAAATTCCATAATCTCTTTTTTTTCTATTGAAGAAATGAAGAGAAAACAACAGAATACATAATGAATAAAGCCAAGAGGAGTTTCTTTTTATTTCTAGAGAAAAGATCTTCTTTGACTAACTCTATTGAATTTGACAAGACTTGCAAATAATACGTGCCTCTGAATGAAACCCACTAGCTTGAAAATAAACTATTGAAACAGATAAAAAGGTGAAAGCAAGTGTGAAGGAAATGAAATGTTCAATAACAAAAAGAACAATGAAGACCTACAAACAATCAAGACATGAAACTTTTTGAAAATTTAAAATTGCCAGCACCCAAAAATAAAATGTGAAAAAAATCTTAAGTATGAAAACTACTAATGTGCCGTGCTAAATGACTTGGATTGTTGAATGCCCGTGGACACTTGCCACATTTGTAAGGCCTATGTCCAGTGTGAATTAATATATGCCTGTGAAGGTTTCCTGAAATGGAAAACCCTTTGCCACAAAACTTGCATTTGAACGGTCGTTCTCCAGTGTGTGTACGAATATGAACTTCAAGCGCACTTCTCTTGCTAAAAGCCATTGAACACTGCTTACATTTGTGAGCCTTTTCCCCATTATGACTCTGCAAATGACGTAAATATGCCGATTGTTCATAAAATGATCTTGAACATTGTGTACACTTATGAGTTCGCTTTCCTTTGTGTGTAAGCAGATGTCTTTGCCAAGCGTTTTTATGGCTGAAACATTTATGGCAGTATTCACAATGGAATGATTTTTCGGATGATGGCTTTTCACTGTAATTTTTACTAAAGATTGCCTCATAATTGCTGGGAACAAGACTGCTGTAACTTTGCATGTATTCTGGATATGGCGTTTCCGTCGGTGAGGGGTATAATGTGGGACTCTTTAAATTTACATCAATATCAGTTGACGATTGCGAAAATGATCTTTTTGATCGTGCTGGGATTAAAGGTGGCAACACAAGATCTAGTTTGTCACCACTAGTTTCTTGTGAGATCTTTTCATCAACAATTATATTGTCGATACTGAAGTTCATGTTTTGCTTCCCTTTGAGAGAATCATGAACTTTACTCAATTTTTTGCACTGTTCGTTCGATACATTTCTTATTAATTTCAAAATCGTATTTTTCAAATGTCCTGGCTCTGCTTGCTCATAAAGATGAAATAAATATGACAAATCAACATTTGCAACATCATTATCTGCAAGCAGAGGATGCTGTTTATGCATGTCTGTTGCTGACGAAACAAATGGCTTGTCAAATTGAAACAACCGCTCATCATTTTTCCCTTCCAACACAGGAAAAGTTATGGGGCTCACTTCTGAATGAAGTTTTTCAACATCAACATCTACCAATTTCTCCAAACTTAAACTCATTGACCTCCTTGGAGCTTTCCTCAAGATTTCAAAATCTGTGGAGTGTCGCCGAAAGTTACTACTTGTATTACTTCTGAGTGACTGCTTCTCTTCTTCATCATCTAGAGAGTCTATCCCTGAATCTAGATTGTCCTGTTTTTTCTGGCAGCCTGAAGTCTGCTTGAAGTCGTTTGTATGCTTGATAACTGACGTTTGTGACGAAACTATAGGGACAAAAAGTTGATCACCCTTTCTGCAGGTACTGCGATGATATACTTTTGCAAGTCCATCAATATCCATGATAATAAATTTTAAGACAAATAACTTTTCGCTGGTTTATTACACTTCACGAAGTTATAAACATTTCCAAAAACAGAAATGAATTCCAACTAAACTTACAGAATTTTATCTGTCGAGTTTACTACTATCAGACAAGCAAATGATGTTACATAAATGATGACTTTCCACGAAATTCCATGAGTTTTCATCCAACACAACATACGTTGACGTAATTTTCGAAATTGAGGATTCCCATCTTTAGAGTAAGCGCACGTGAACCAGCACACGGACGATGTTTGCGCAACGGAATATTGGAAGATTCCCTCGTAATTACACTCGTGATCCTCTTTCGGTCATTGAACAGCTATTTCCTTGAGATTTTCCATTTGAATCAAAACAGAAAGATCCCAGAAATCAATATAAATAACTTAATAATAACCCTTGCAAACTTTATTTTTACAAAGGAAGAGAAAATCAAATAAAATGCTGAGTCATAAATTCAAATCTTTTGTCAAGAAATGTTGAGAATTTGGATTGGAGATCGACCAAAAAGGACCGCAAGTACTCAATGACCTCCGGAAGGTTTTTATGAGCTATGAAACCTCAAAGAAATTGTAACTATTCCCTCTAACATTTAACTTGATATTAATCATAATCGTCAAAAATCAGCATCTTAAATATATTGCATACTGTGTTACTTTTTTATTTTGGTAGAGTCCGATATGGCCAATTTCCTGGCCTTTTCCTTGCGCATATCTTAAGTATTACGTACTTGAAGGTACTCGCAGAATAAAGACATCGTCCCTTTTACACAAATCTGCGTGCGGTATAAAATTGTAAGGGAAAAGCCATGAAAAGGAATGTAAAAATTTTTGAGCATCAAAAATATTCCGATTTCTAAAATCCAGAAAACCGGACAAGCTGTTTTTTATCTACAGTAGACATTCGCTAATTCGAATGCTGCATAATTCGAACTTTTCGTTATTTCGAACCAATTTCCCAGTCCCTTGAACTCAAAGTGCTTATTTTTCATCCTGCTTAATTCGAACATTCTCCAATTCGAACAAATCATTTAGTCCCTTGAGAATCGAATTAGCGGCTGTATACTGTATTGCAAAAAAGAAGAAAAAAACAGAAATCTTCATTCTCGACGAATGCGAACAAACAAAGTGGACCACCATTTTCGACAAAAAGAGAAGGGCTCAAAATTACGAGAAACTTTCAGTGGTAACTCGAAACACTGGACTCTTTTTGATTTACGCAACAAAAAATTTTGCGGATATGTGCCTTAGGTCCGCACTTGTCCGACAGTTATCTTTCCGATACATCATCAGTCCGACAAAAAAGTATCATATTTCCGACAAATCCCATCCATGTACCTTTGATTCGACAACCAATTTTTCCGAAATCTCATTTATCCGACACTTCAAGAGCATATACCCATATAAAGTTTATTCTCCTAAATGTTTGGTTGATTTAAAATAATGAAGTTAAATGAAGGTGTAGTTCTGAGAAGCGTACTGCCTTAGGGAACTTGGCCAAAGGATATTTCAGTTAAAACTTGTGACATGAATTTTTCCTTACCATTGAAAAGGAACCAGTAATCAAAAGAAAAGAATGGTTTGAAAAGATATTTGTGTCATTTTACCTCGAACTCACTACTGTATTCCCCAGCTCCCAATCCCAACCTTTATGTATCTAAAATTAAAATTTATTCTATGTTATTAATAATATACATCGTTTTTGATTTTCACAATATATGTATGATGAGTTTTACCATTAACAGAATACAATAGTTTAAATTGTAATTGTGAGTTATAACATTATTCAGACAATAGATAAAAGGCATGGCTTACTTAAAATCTTGATGACTACTATGTTTTTCATGGAAAATTTCTCTTAGACAGACTGTAGTTGAAAGTAAACATTAAAGTTGTCGGGCAACTGGCATATAGGACAAATTGGATGTAGGTAAAATGAACTGTTGGACTAAAAGTACTTATTTTGTCGGACTACTGAAATGTCGGACAAATGAGTTGTCGGACTACCGCTACGCACCCGCTTTTTCGGCCCCTTCGAACATAAAAAGTAGGTAAACCTCAACTAAATAACAAAAGTTTGGCTTAATAATCCCTCTCTTTTGCAGCATAATGCCTTGGGTCCTCAGGATTAAGTGTTTTCTTAATACGGTATTCATCCAATAATTCAAACCCTCAAGGGACTAAATGATTTGTTCGAATTAGAGAATGTTCGAATTAAGCAGCATGAAAAATAAGCATTTTGAGTTCAAGGGACTGGGAAATTGGCTCGAAATAACGAAAAGTTCGAATTATGCAGCATTCGAATTAGTGCATATTTTTTATCTACAGGGAAATTACTTGTTACTTAAAGTAAAACGGCTACAATCAGTGTAACTAAGAGCATTGAATATTGCTACAAAAAATTTCGATGCCGGCGCTTAAAAAACGGTTGCTAATTGGATTACACCAAACATTTACCGGAATACTCCCACTCCCTCCTCCCCACAACCCCCCCCCAATACCACCAAATTGAGGTCTTTATATTATCCTCTGGACATTTTATGTGTTTTTTCCTGTTCCCTTCTTTTCAAAACCAATTTTTCAGGTCGCCGAGCTTCCAGGAAAGATATTGACATGTTTCTGCATTTCTTTTTGATATAATATCTTTTTAGTTCGCGAGAAAAATCATGTACCAGACTGCTTCCACCTTTCTCTGCATGTTTCAGTGTCGTTAGAGTCGCATCGTTAATCCTGACATTTTTGGGTAGCAGTTTTCACAACTTCAATCCCAGGGCTTCTTACCTTGTGCCGCCGCACAAAGAAAAAAGCCCTAAGATCGGGGTTGATATTGATATTGATATTGCATATTTTTTGGGTTGCATAACGTAACGCAAAGGAGATAAATATGCGTGAATCTATCCTGTTTTTAACAAAGTTGTTCTTGATATATATGTTGTGGAAATATTACTCTAAGCAGAAGTGTAAAAATCATCTAATTCCAATGTGCTGGTGATACAGTAACCAAAGCAAAAGCTACAAGGGAGTGTAAAATCTGTTAAAGCTTTAACCGACTTTAATATTAAGTTGAGTAGACAATCTCGTCCCCAGATTTCTTTTCTTGTGCGATCTGAGAGGTAGTGAGACTAGGGTGAGTTCTCTCAGTAAGTAAGTAAGCATTTCAAAATCGTTGAAAAGTTATTCGATTTACATGATTATTTAAATGACAGGAGTTTGAATTCATTTAAATAGAATGTCAAATGGGGCCAAAGAGTTTGTTCGATTTGCATGACTTTTCGAACTTTCTCATACGCGATTATCAAACTGAATTTCGCAAGGATTTTAATTGTAGAGACACTTGAAAATGAGAGTCTCACCTAAATGTCAAAAACAAAAATTATCCCTTTTGCTGAGAACCGGGTACGCTTTCCCAATTTAACACATGCAATAGTTTTTTACTGTTTAGAATTTCTCAATTCTCACTCGCAGGTAAATTTTTTACTTGCGGCTCTTCTCGTACGGTCCTTCCCCACTGGATTTGTGTAAATTGGACTAGATAAGTCTAATAGGAGTTAACTATTAGAGCAGCATGATTTTACGTGGGTAAATGACATTGAAAATTCTAATCATGAAGCTGTAAATCTTCAATCTAAGAAACAATTACGAGACTAACTTTCATGACATTAGAATGTTCCGGGCACGGCGTACTTAACTAGTAATTGACTAGTTAGTCAAATATGCCATGGTTCGGAGTTATTGGCTACATTAATTTCGATATTCAATTGTCCGTCATTCAAAATAGTGAATAATAGTAGCTATGCATGATAAAACTATGGCCTTTTGGTGAAAAGAGCATGCAAAAAGCTTTTTACGATATTTTACTCTATGTTCTGGTACACTACCAAATAAAGTCTGGGCCGGACAGGGTTTGGTCCCCCCCCCTTCACGTTCAGAGTAAATTGTAGCTCAGGTTCAGGACAACAAAGTATTTTCTCAATTTTTCCGAAAATGGAAAAAAAATATTTCCTAAGAAAGGTTTTTCCGAAAATTAAGCAGAAAATAAGTACTATGAAAGGGTTTTGAGAGTCTGCGTTCAAGATGTATTTTTAAAGTGTTCAAAGAAGTTTTTCGAACAATTATTACTGTTTTCAAATTCCATCTTTACTATACAGTCTTCTTTCTTTTTAGAATACGTACTTTCTGAAACATTTGTTTCAAATTCTAGGCGGCACATGCCTCCCAGACCGTCGGTAGCTACAGCACTGGAGGTGTTTGCCTTTATACAGGTTTTTTTTACGAGAGTTTAGCTATCATTAATTCTCGAGAAAAGTGTCCATTGTGAAGAGGTGTCCGCTATATGGGATGTCCGCTATCAGGAGGTTACTTTCTATATCCTTCTCTAAAGCAATACTGCATTATTGTGCTGTTTGTTGCATCTTTTGCAATTATATAAATTTGAGGAAGCAACCCTGTTTTTGACTCCCCAGGAGCTTAAAAAATACATCAAAAGTTATAGGAACGTTGCTTAAGAGTTGCATATTTTTTTCGACCACAAAATTATTGTCTGAATCAATATTTACACTTTAAAATTCAAAGTCCCCTGCAGACTCCAAGAAAATATCTATCAAAACGTAAATCGTCTGTAAAAAGTAAAAAAGCAATTTCAACGTGATATTGTACACTATCTTTGGATAATGTTACATTTAAATCACATCAAACGTTAATGTAAAAATATTTTTTGTTGCTTATTTAAAAACTTAGAGCTAGGAAAGTTGCTTAAAATTTTTGCCGACTTGCCTAGGGTTGCTTATAAACTGGTTGCTTATAAAAAAAATACGTATATTATGATGTTAGCGCATTATTTTAAAACATTGATTACGTTGTGTTGTAGTAGATTGGATTAGAGAAGCGGCATAATAGATTTGCTACCGGAAAAAAAAAGGATGTTATCATGATGCCACAACATTATTTCTGCAACTTATTTTTTATGATGACATTTATAGCCAATATTAAAAAAGTATCAAATATATTTTTAAATATTTTCAGAAATATTTGCTTTGTTAGCTGTTATAAGTTGCATAAAGCGTATGTCACGTTTTTCACCACATTTATGGAGATCATAAAAAATTCAGCGGTAGAATGAGTGACAGTTATTTTGAAAAATATTTTGATTTTCGCACACTCGTTTATAGGAATTTTTTTTATAGATGAATAACAGATCCATATTCAGTTATTAACTAAACAGTTCTTTTTCTTGTTACCATATTTAACTAAAACACAAGTCATCTATTATTCATTTTTTAAATGATTTTCATTCACGTTTACTTATTTACTTGATTTCAAACACATTTTTTTAGAATATTCGCCTTCTACGTATGAATACAAGGAATTTCCTCGACCTTAGGTCGAAATTAATCTTTTTCCGATCTTCTCGAGATCGCCTTACGAGTTAGTGAAGACTTCAGATATTTCGGGAAGGAAAGTCAATTCTATATTCAGTACATTGCGCCACCAATGTTTCCAATTTCCCTGGTTTCCTATTTTGTAGTTAACTAATTGGCTTTTAAAATAAAAAAATCAGGAAACGTTGACCGACTGAAAAGCTAACTGAAATACTGAAAACCAAACTGACTGAAAAGCTAACGGAAAACCAAAGAAAATTGTTCAGTTCAATTTTTAAAAGAAGTCTGCTGCAACAAACACTTTCAGTCATCGTCCAGAATTCTACAATAACCGGACCCGTGATTAAAAAGAAACCGAAGCACAAAAAAAGTAGAAATACGCAATTTAAAGACCAAGAAATTTCTTTCTGCGCACGTGGCGAGTGGCGTGTTCATAACGAATAGGGAGTACAAATGTGTATATACATTCATGGCCTAGTTGAATTGCTTTACTTACAAATCAGCAGAAATATCTAAGTACATTTTCGAACGAAATTTATAGAATAAAACATCCAATTATAGGTTGATTTGTTTAAAGCCGTATCCGCCATTTTTACGCTTAAAAAATGCACAAAATGGTGACTTAAATGGTATTAATTTTTGATATGCGACTTTTAAAAGGCTGGCGCAAATAGGGCTAAAAAGCGGTTATTTTTCAAAAAGCTGGCGTTAATTTTCAAGGTAGATAATGGTTGGCAAGGTCCTAGAGTTCTGTAATATTACAAGACGGGCTTTAAAGACTTCGACTTTTCTTCAAGTGAATATATATTTCTAATAACTTGCAAAGTTTTGCAAGTTCTTATGCTAGAATTTGAGAAATTTAATTTTCATCAAGACTCAACTCCATGGCTTCTATACAAATAAACCTGTGCAACCGTTTATGCAGCATCAGTTAAAACTAGAAAGAAAAAATAAGTCAAAATATCTTAAAAAATTCAAATTTTTTCCTTCATTTCCTGCGTTTCCTGGCAGGCGAAACGTACGGTGAGGCATACCGTTCAAAAGTAATATCCCAGAACATGTAGATTCAAAGATAAAACTTTTTATTAACTTTCAAGACTTACGCACACACACAAAAAAAACGTTTGAGAAATTAAATTCCTTAAAATTAAAATTAGGTCTTCAAATTACTTATTTTTCTTCTTTACCAGGTCCCGCTTTTTTCTAGGGTCCTGATTTCGGTTTTTATATGCTCCAGAGTTTGGAGCCAGTCTGGTTCGTAAAAGATTCCAAATCTTCAAAGTTTTTGGCAGTCCAATAAAACAAAGACATTATTTGACCAGTGCAAAAATCGAAGATTTTTCCAGCTAAGTTGTAGAATTTAGAACATTTCATTTAGTTTTAATTTTTGCACATTTCTAAATAATAGTCTTGTTAAAGCACCTGATTAGCACATTCCTGAGAAAATGAAGAAGATTTCAAGAAAGTTCAACCTTCTCATATTGACATTGAAATCGATAACAGTTTTCATAGCTTAGGCCTACTTTATACAGCGTGATTTTTGCGATGTTTAATTTAATTGAATTAAATCACGCAGAAGTTATGCACGTGCATAATCTAATTTGATTCATATGAAAATAATCTCCGTTACTTAGTATTGATAGGAAACCCTATTTTTATACATGGTTGCCAAAATACCTCTTGGATTTCTACTTTGACCGATTTATTTAATCAGACTATATACAAAGGATCATGCAGCTTTTATCAAGTCACAACGACTTTTGCTTAACTTTTGAATTAAATCACGCAAAATTTGCCGTACTCAATTCAAGTTGCGTAGCTTAATTTCACTTCCGATTTATATTGAGACACTTTTGTTTAACATAATTAAAAAACCTATTTCAATTAAATTAGACACGACAAAAATCACGCTGTATATAAAGTAGGCCCTAACACTGCTATAATTGCCCGTCTTTCAGTTTATTTCCTCCTTATATGATAAAAAGTAGACTAGATCTAGTTCATTCTCTAGAGCCAGAAAACGCAATATTCGTTATTTCGGCAAATATCGGGAAATCGGATATCCGGTTCAAAATCGGGAAACCGGTTCAAATTTCTCTCGGTTGAAATATTACTCATTTTTAAAGATCAAGAACGGCTAGTTTCCAGTCTAGATAAAAAGTAATTTTTTGAGGAATTGCTAAAATAGGCCTCTTGAAAAGCAACATATCCGGCCGTGCGCGTGTATTCTAGTATGCTATGGTATCAGGCCTTATTTGAACACGCGGAATAACTCATAATGATCAAAGTAATCGAGTTCGTATATCTGCGTAGTACCAAATCATTTTCTCACGTACCTCGTCAAGTAACAGGCATCTTTTTTCAGTGGTTCGCAATTTGACAAACGCTACTTGAAAAAAAAAGTAATTTTTTGAGGATTTTAAAGATATTTTCACTATTTGCTTTTTTTTAATAAAGGTACGTTGGTTGAATCACAAAACTCACTGTTCATTTGAAAATAAACATGAAACTGGATTGAAATGACACTGCATGGACTGACATTTTAGACGTCAACTGTAAATCATTATGGATCTTTCAAAGACTTTTGATTCTCTAGTGCCTTAATTTGTGTCTAAATTGTAATTTTGATCTTGCCAACAAAAAGCTACTTGAATCTCCTCTTTACACAATTCAATAAAACTGCATTAAAATACTGAAAGTAAGAATATCACTACCTTAAGATAACTAAACTTACTTGCTTACTTACTTGCTAAACTTACTTACTTACGATCCTCCCTACCCCCCACCCCGAAGCAGTCGAAGAAAGTTGTTGGTTTGATGATATTCAATAAATCTGAAAAGGCCCCATACGAAAGACGGAAGGTACACAGTTGTCCGACACCTGGTTTTCCGATACCTCAACAGTCCGACAAAAAAGTTTCATTTTTCCAACAAAACCATTAAATATATCGTCTATCCGGCAGCCAAAATCTCCGAAGACGTAGTTGCCCGACAATTAAAGTTCATAGCTTTACAAATATAAATAGCCAGAAGCATCCAATGGAGGCATTCTAGAAAAAAGCTGTTCTTATTCCTAGCTAGCTAAAAAAATTCTAATGCATTTTTGATCACAGAAGTGTAAAAGAATGGCTCTATTTTTACAGCTAACACAAGAAAATACAAAATTTTTCGCTATTTAGAGCCATTCTTATCTCTAGCTGAACATTCTCCCAAATTTTATCCCCTGAAAAAGCTGTTTTCTAAAATTAAGAGCCGTTCTTAGTTCTAGCTGAGGTTAAGATGTCTTTATTTCGCTTGAATTTTCTCCCCAAGAACGGTTCCCTTTCCGCAGCTAAAAATCTCTGTAGAACGGCTGTTTGCAAGAACGGCTCCATTGAATGCTTTTGAATATGTATGTTATGTTAAACAGCTGGGTTTTGTAACCCGCATTTCCAAATGAATGGCCTATTACTTTCTGTTTTA
>JANSTP010264549.1:0-10968 GCA_025330745.1 Cladonema radiatum | reverse complement strand
AATTGTTTATTCGACCTTTCATGTCTGTCTAGTTTTCCTTTGCTTCACTTTTCTCCGCTGTTTCTGTTTTTTAGGACTACCACTCTGTCCTCCCTGGTTTCTTTCTCTTTGCCTCGCTTCTCCCAGGGTTAGTCCTGATTGGTTTGTTTCTGCTTGGTTTTCTTCTGATTTGTTCGTTTCTGCTTGATTTGTTCCTGATTGGTTCGTTTCTGATTGGTTTTGCTCTGATTGGTTTGTTTCTTCCATGGGTTTTTTTGTGTTTCCAGAAGGTAATAACCTTGGATGTGAGTAGGTTCCGACTGGAATGCAGAATTCCGCTGCACATATATATGCTTCGTTGCTATTCGTTGCAGGGTTATTACAAATTCCATTCACGCCACAGTCGTTGTTGGAAATGCAGTTGTAGTATTCGCAAAACGGCTCCTGTAAAGTTAAAACAATATGCATTAGACCATGGCACAAGCGATATTTCAGAACATTGAAATAACTATGCCCAAAATTTAATTTATTTTCTTGAAAGTATCTTGTCATAAAAGCTTACATTTTTAAATCTTTAACAGTAAGACCGATATTCTGATAAGAGGAAATATGGAGACTTTTGTTTTGATTGTTATTTTTGTTTTTTTTGTACAAAATAATTTGACCTACCTGAGAGCTGTGACCAAGTACGAGGAAAATTACAATGAGGGCATAGTAGATAACACAAACCATTATTACATCAAATCGACTTGGACTACATTAGATTTCGAGTATATATTAGCTACAGAAAGAAAAAAACAACTAATGATATTTTTATTTGAGCAGAACCTTCGAGTGTGTTACTCATTAAGGAATAAAGTAAATAATTTCTCTTTAAAAATTGTTTTATTTTTTTGTCTTGGACATTATTTTTACACTGTTTTATTTAAGACTTCATTTTAATAGTAATATTGAAGAATATATTACAAAAAGAATATATTACAGAAAAAATGATTTGTCACATTAGCAGAATTAAATAGCCCATTAACCTGAATCACAGAAATATAAGTTTAAAAAATGCATATATTTCTAATATCAAAATTTCAATTTAAACACCTCATAGTTTATTCCATCAAAAGTTTGAAACGTCATCAAGTCTCAGGAAATACTGATTAGAGAATACATCTATATATAATTTGCGTAGGTTAACGCTCCTTTTTTGGAAGTGAGCAAGCCTTTTTTGGAAAATAGAGTGAAAGGAAAGATTCTCATTGTCTCAAAGCTCCCTAAAAAAACAATCAGACAACGTCAAAAAATTTTCCAGCGAAATCACTCCAATTTTCCCGGAATAAGCTGAAGTTTTCCGGATGAAGGTTTCCGAATAGAAAGCAGGAAATAATTGCAGTGGAGAAAATTTTCGATAACTTCACCTGTACTTTGCCTTTAGTGACTAAACTTGGTGCACGTACACCTCCAACGGCTTATGGTATCATTAGAAATTCGATTTTCAAAGCTTTTTATAACTTCAACTGCACTTTGCCTTTAGTGACAAAAGTTGGTACACATATACATCAAATAACTCCAAAGTATTTTAGAACAGTTTTGACGGCTGATTGCTATGATAACGGTCCATGACGATATTAGAATGTTCATTTTGGAAAACTTTTATCACTCCTTCTTTGCTTTGCCTTTAGTCTCCAAACTTGGTACAAATACTCACTGACTGGTTCTAAAGAGTTTAAGTCCAATTTTGGAAGTTGGTTGCTTTAGCAACAGCCTATGACATCATAAAATCGTAAAGTTTTGAAATTTTTTGTAACTATACCTGTACTTTGCCTTTAGTAGTAACCAAATATACCTTAAGAGGTTCTAACACTTTTTAGACCATTATTGACACATTTTCAGCAATGGATCAGGTAGTGATTTTTTGTTTTCATAGCGCTAGATGGATTCTATGACACTTCAGCGTTGTGTAATAGTTTTTTTTAGAAGAGGAGTCTATTATTTTTATCGTGTTAACATCGTAACGACTTATGATTTTATAAGTGTAGTAACTTTTATAAAAAAAGAACTTCATAACAATAACGATAATCTCAAGCATGTCTTCGAGGTTTTAGAACATCGATATAGGTTAAGGATCGCGTGGCGAGCTGATCTGGGACTGCGTTAGCAGGCCAATACGACGCTGCGTGCAACTGGTCTATGTATGATTTGCGTAGAATAGCGTTCCTTTTATGGACGTAATTATGTCTTATTTGGAAAATAGACTAAAATAAAAGATTGCTATTGGCTCAAAATGTTTTTAAATGAAAAGCCAATCAGAAAACGTCAAAGCATTTTGGGGTGAAAACACTCTAATATTCCCCTTACGATTTACGATTTCTTAATGAAACTTTCCATACAGAAGACAGGGAAGAATTGCAATGGGAAAATTTTCTTTAACTTTATCTGTGGTTTGCCTTTAGTGACCAAAGTTGGTATAGCTCCAAGTAGATCAAATTTTGGCACTTTCTTGCAATGGTAACAGTATCTAACATCACTAGAAGTTCCATTTAGTGGCCGAACTTGGTGCACATATACATCAAGACCGATTTTGACAGCTGGTTGCTATAGCAATAGCTTATGACGTCAATGGAAGTTCCGTTTTATAAATCTTTTATAACTTCCTCTGCACTTTGCCTTTAGTAACCAAGCTTGGTATATATACCTCCCATATGGTTGACAGTTGGTTGCCATGGCGACGAAACTTTATCATATATCTAAACTACAGTAATATAAAAAACTTATATCTTCTTATCTAAAAATTTCTTTCTAAGATTTCTTTTTTCTATCAAAACATTTATTACAACGCACAAGACGAGAACATATTACAAACCTGAGCTAATGTCAGGCCCGTAGCAAAGTGTTTTAAGTTAGGGAGCTGAGTTGTAATGATATGGTGATCATCATTGTGCTCGGTGTCCAGAAGAAAATTTTTGGAATTTAGGCCTCTAAAATAGGGCCAACAATACTTATTTAAAAGTGGGATGAGAGGCTAAAGATGCTGTCCACCATGGTTGGACGACGAGGAAAATTTTGAAGTTTAGGAGCTTTTAAACAGCCTTAAACGCTAATTTAGAGGCCAGAATTAATGAAATTTTTTCTGAAATAAAAGTGCATTTTTGAAAAATGTGAGAACTAAAAGAATTATAAATAAACTCCATATGAACATGTTTTATGGCTGAAGTTTACATACAAATTAATGAAATATGCCAGACGTTTGTGCGGTGGTCCCTTCAGTTCGGTTTCAAAACACTTCTTTCGCTGACTTAGTGGAACTCTCAATTAATGTAACCTGCAATCGGATGAGCAAATCTTTTAAATGCAGCTGAAACTTATTTTCCTCATGGAATATCATGAGAGCTGGTGTGAAAAGATTTCGTGGATACACAGTATAACTGGTTTTTTGAAGTTTTTTAAAAAATCTACTTTGACTGGCAAAAACGTTAGGGGGGATGCAGCCCCCAGCCCTCTTCCCCCTAATTCTACGGGTTTGTATATGATGTAGCTGCGCGTAACAATAAAAATATAAAAAAAAATGCTAATGACAAGAAACAGTTAATAATAATATTTATGAAAATAATAACAAAAATAATCAAAAACAGTACTCTAAAAAGGAAAAGATGGTTAAATTTGCTTGATGAACACCATTGTACTTATTAATATACGTAGTTCTATTCGTTTCAAAAGAAAGTTTTTCTACCGAATAATAATGCCGAAGTTTTTTCCTTATCATCAAGAACATGAGAATTAATATTAACCCTAATTTGCGTGAAAAAGGATTTTAAGAAGAGTTTTATAAGTCTCAAAATTTGAGAGAGTTTGTGTTGGTATTATTAAGCATTAGAAAAAGGTTTATCAGAGAGGGGGATTTTGTTTTACCACCCTCTCCCCATACCCATGCAAAAACAGGTTAACTACAATATTTTTTAAAAAACTTTAGCTAATTAAACTGAAGAAACACTACGATGCAACGAATTCACCCCCACGATCCCACCCACTTTTATGTGGCCTCGGCCAGATACTTAAAGAAATTTTATTCTTTTTTGTTTTGTAAGAGCCATGTTATGAAATGTACAAACGCTGCTCAATAGAAAGCCGTGCTCTTCGGAGTATGATTTCAGAAACATAAAACGATATTTTTGATAGAGTGAGTATAAGATTTTTATGAAAATATAAGTATCAGAAGGTTTAGAGGACACTAACTCTAGCATTATCAAGGTTCGATTATTATAGAAATTTTACTTTTGTAAAAACGTCCTTTAAAAAAGTTGTTTTGGTTAACTTTAAATAGTACTAAAGTTGCTTAGAAAAAATCAATTTTTATTGTACTGTTGCTTATAAAATGGTTGCTTATAAAAAATACGTGTATTTTAGCATTAACCTTTCTGAAATTGTTAAAGATTGCGTTTACTTATAAAACGCTGACATTTGGGGTTTTCGGCATGAAAATGAAAAGTTTTTACAAAACAGGTTGGTTATATCTAAGTCACTTGACATCATTAACCGTCATTTCCATAGTTTTCAAGATACCACATCAAAATGTCACATGAATTAAATATCCAATCTTATTACAAGGTTTAACGGTTTATAACGGATTATAACGGTTATAAAATTCTATGAGAAGAATATCGTTTTATGTTTTAGCAATTATTCAATGGTATTAGCAATTATTAATGATACACTTTTTTCATAAGCAACCGGTTTCAAGCAACTAGCCCTCGAGGTGTAAAAAATACTCAAAATTAATTAAATTAAAGTCTGGACCTCCCACTAAGAAGAAACGTTCATATTTTTTCTTTGAATATTTATAGTTTTAAAACTTAATATTTTTTGAATTGGTACAGATTAATTCTGAAAACGTTCAGAGTTACATTACTGACCACTTATTCTTTTCGACTTCCAGAACACTCTATTAGAATGCAAAAGCTGCATATTTTTGTTGCAATAATACATATTTACGAGGCAACGACTAAGCAACTTCGAGGTCTGAAATTCCTAAAATTATAGGAAATTGTGAGGAGTTACTTGAACACAAAACTTTTATTTTGTGCTTTTAACTGTAACAAAGATACTCACCTTGCTGGATACGTTCTTCAGTTCTTCAACTAAAGTTTTGCAATTAAAAAACCCTTTCAACTTCTTAATTTAGCCACTGTACAGACAATAGCTGACAAATCCCTTTTACCTCTGGGTACAAGAACCAAAATTGCTTTTTCTGCACTAATTTCGCTATAATGTTATTCAAAGAAATGATTTTTAATTTATTAGGAGTTTAAATTAAAGGGACATTCCCGCTAAAGTTTTTATTATCCTGATATGGTCAATGTACTTTGCAAATCACAACCCTGGAGCTTTAGGTTTCAAGGTTTCTTACTTATGGAGATATGGTGGCTTTTATTTTCAACAGATATCCGTCGTTTCATATTTTGAAAAAATGTAAATAAAACATTTTCAAAAAATATTTTGAAACCTTCTACTCAAACCTTTCTTGATGGGCCTTCTAGATGATTTTGACACAAATAAGACTTTTCATTTACATTTTTTCTCATCATTCAAAATACTAAATGTAAACACAGCACGTCGGCGAGGTGAGGCTCACCATTGGAATGTAAACATACTAATATCTAGACAGCCAAAATTAGTTAAACTCTCAAATTGTCAAGATATTTGTATTTTTATAAGTTCTTTCGAATAAGAGTATAAAAATATCGCCGGGAACGTCCCTTTAAGCTCTAAATTTTAGAATGTTACCCAAATGTGACTCCAATTGATCTACTTACTTTCATATGGACATTTGCATTATCAACAGGGGTCTAGTCAATATAAAAATCTTTTTAAAAGAATGTTCTCACAAAACGCTCTTTGTCTCAGAATGTCGTCACACGCGTTTCCTCTCTTGGATGTAATAGGGTAAACTAACTCAAGCAATCATTTCCCTCTACAAGTTGAAGTTAGCAACAAAAGAGTAGCAAGTTGTAAACTATGACAAGTTTCAAGTTAATTGATTTGTTTTTGGAAACACGGTTTGCAGGTTTCTGATCTTTGATTTCCAAATACTTGAAACGTGCTGCCTTTTTGGATATTTATTTGTAACTACTCATATAATTCCAATATTTCCAATCAAAATAATCATAAAAATCAAACTAGACTAAAAATAGTCGCATTTAGACAGCGAAAGTCGAAGAGTGAAATCTTGCGTAAATCACAACTGCGAAAATTTGGACATAAATAACAATATGGACATATAAGAAAGAAAAAAGGCAAGTTTCTAGTCTAAAATCAAACGAATTATTCGACTCATTGGCATCTAGTGATAAGAATTCTTAAAATTCGAAACCCCTATTATTCCAAAAATCAACTAAAAATTGGACAGGCTTTCAATCAGATTGCACTATTGCAACAGTATACATTAGGTTACACACATTAGCTTCAAATACCTGAAAAAGCTTATCGATTTTACCGTTAGAATTACTTTTAGCTTAAAGCGACAACGTCAGACCAGAATATGAGTAGAATGTCTTGCAGCAACAATATAAGCTACAATCCCAGACATAATATTATGGCCAAAATTCTGGTGAAGTGAAACCGTATGTAGAGGCTTAAGATGCCCCCCCCTTTCCCCCATCTTCAATGTTGCTTCCTCTTGCTTTTGGCCATGTTTTCTTAGTTTAGACAACATTGAGAAGGGGGGGAAGAGGTTTTCTGTATTTTGGCCATAATTTTTGTCTGGGATTGTAGATAAAAGAAGAATGTAAACATGCTATGATGAAATTATACCGGACGTGGTTATCTGACATTGTTGCTTTAAAATTTGTTGTTCTAAAAACTTGGAAAAACATCAAGTACCCACATTATCTGACTTTTGTTGTTTATTTGATATTTGTCTACAACAAAGCATCTATAACTGAGATCCTTCCATTTCATTTGAGTGTTTGTAAATAATTGTTGATTTGCCAAGAGCAAAAGTTTGTAGAATACATCAAACATGGAGAGATTTGAAACGCATAAAATTATTATTTGAAAGATACACAGGTCCAATACGGAAAATCATAATAGCATGTATACTACAGTATATTTTTGTATTTTAATAGCCGGTGCTTTTAACATTAATGCTGAAGCTTATCAAAATGAGCACATGATGGTTCTAGAGCCTAATGGAATCGAATGGAAATATCATTTCAAAAGAAAAATCCAAGACATTATTACAAAATGTGACGAATGCATTCATCAAATAAACGAAGAGCATTACCTATGTAGTGAAAAATGCAGTGTAAGGTTTATTCCGCGAGGAAGGCAGCGTGTAGTTTTCAGATACTGTTGGCACGATTGTTCTGGTACTACATGACACTATTCATGATGTTGAAAACATTTGCATTGAACTCTCTTTATAGGGTCGTCCTTGTGTGCAAAGTTTTCGAAAGCATATAGTTTTTCTGTAATTTCAAACTGTATCATGTCTCAACAAAGTGGTACGAATTTATATTTTTTAGAAACTGAGTTATTAACTTGGTAACAATGTTGTACAATCATGATATCACATGTTTTTTATTAATTAAGATATTTTATTTTGAAAGGCAGAAAAAAAAAGGAATTCATTTTGCCTGATCTTTGACTTTGTTTTAATGGTTTTCTGCTCCAATAAAAGGCAACAAAATTGCTTTATTTTACCAATTAACATGTAATGATGTTTTGACAACAACTCTTATCTAGATAAAACAGTCTGCTGCGTAAAAATGAGGAAGTCTCAAAGAAAAGAGACTTTGTTGCACCGGAGCCCCTGCACTCATTTTGACTTAATTTTCAGAATCCTTTCCCTGACTTCAGTAAAATGATTTTTCCCTTTTTAGTCCGGTGAGTCCGGTGAGTCCGTTGAGCCCATTGCCAGTCCGGAGAGTCTGTGGAGTCCAGTCCGCCAGTCCACAGTCCGCCTTTTACAGATGGCCTATTGACTATTGTGTCACAGCAAGTTAGTTGTATATCTTGACTTTTTTTAAGCCAAATTGGTGTAATACTATGCTAATGGGTTAGTGACGCCGATTAGACGACATAATGAGGTCAATATGACGTCATAGCCGCCAAATGGCCGACCGAACCATATTTATGCGCTTTTAGCAGTTATATTCAAACTAATACGCAATTTAAACACTTTAGGAATATTGGGGAAAAAAACAGGCTATAACTGTTGAGAAAGTTATCTCAGCAGAATATATGTTTGTTAGAAACAAGGTAGAAATGAACTTCTTTCCGTTTTGAG
This sequence comes from Cladonema radiatum, assembly GCA_025330745.1. Lineage (NCBI taxonomy): Eukaryota > Metazoa > Cnidaria > Hydrozoa > Anthoathecata > Cladonematidae > Cladonema > Cladonema radiatum. The sequence goes on along the minus strand of JANSTP010264549.1, from coordinate 2,714 downwards.
ATTTATACATGCCCCCTATTCTGGGGTAATTTTCACTAGGAAAGTTCAAATCAGACTTTGCTTTTCCGCCCGCTAATGAATGGTGTCCGCTATCACTGTCCGCTATTTAGAGGTCTTTTCATAAGGATTTTATAGTAAAAATTTTCAGTCTATGACGCTCTGTTCGTTATTTGGAGGTGTCCGCTATATAGGATGTCGACTATTTGGAGGTTTCACTGTATTTTGATTTCCAGCTTTTTTGATAATGTCATCACGTTTAGTGGGTTTATAAATAAATAAAACAATTTGAATCTATTTAATTCATCAAAATACACAAGCGTATGCAATTTTATTGGGATTCAGGAGGAATACACCAAGTTTGGCCTTTAGTTCCCTGGGAAAATTCTCCATGTTGGACCAATTTCCCGAAATTCTGAGTTCAAGGTGATTTTTTATAAAAAAAAAACTATCATATAGTTTTCCTTCTTAGCACTGAAAGTTATATTCTGAATCAGATTAGAAGTCTCTCTGTGACGTTGTCAATATTTATCCTTGAAAATTAGAAAGTACGACGATTTTAGGGTATTCTTAATAAAATCATCGCGTGATCACGTGACTTATGGGACTTATCACGTGACTTATGGACTTATGGGACTTATCACGTGACTAGAGTTTTATGTGTTTAAACTCTATTTAACAACTCTTTTTTAAGTACGCTAAGCATGGTAAGTGGAAAAACAAATTGAATAAAACTTACCACAAGTATAAAGTACCATGAAAAATTTCAGAAATAACATAAATTGACCCCAAAAGTCACTTGACCACTTAATGACGTAATTAAAAACGCCAAAAATTGACTTTTTTCAAGGACTTTGATTTCCTTTGCTGTTTTCCCAAAAAAAATCTCCAGGAAACCAATAATGATGGAAATCAATCTAAATCTATAATAGATTATACACCATAAAGGCGTTTGAGGTATTTTAACCCAAAAGTGCCGTCAAAAGGGCGCCAAAAGAGCAAAAATTTTGTTATTTCGATTTTGGGCAGTATCTTGGGGACTGAAACTTTATAGACTCCTAGCACCGAATGAAATATATCTAAACAAATGGTTTGCTTGGTTCTAGCCACGCGACAGGATTCCCCCTTTAGTTTAGCATCATAGGTCGGAAGTTCGTTTGAAATTATTCCCGAACGGGAATCGAATCTGCGGTATTCCGATCAGAGTCAACAGCGATGACCAGTACACTACGGCAACATCATCAAAAACTCTGGAATCGTGTTTTTTGGAAAAATGCCGACATCAGTGGAAACAATTTTGACGTTGTTGATGTCATAATGACGTTAGCACGTATTTGTCGTGTTGTCACCCACCTGTAAAGTTTGAACATAAAAAGTTTAGCAACAGTCAAGTTACTGCAGAAAGAGTTTGAAATTGGATAAAAAATTTTACCCTCCCCCCCCCAAAAAAAAAAAAAAAAAATGACGTGGCAAGGGAGAACGAGGGTGATTGGGTTTAAGTTTTTTAAAAAAAGATGTGCAACTACTGTAAATTTTGTTTACTATGTGAAAATTTCAAGTTGATTGCTTTTTTAGTTCTTAAGTAATTAAAATTGTTTCTTCCTTTTTTTTTGTGGGGCGTTGAGGGGGGATAATTTTATCTTCCACGCCCATGCAAAATAGGGTTAATTGACAAGCCATTTAGTAATAGCTACCATCAACTGCTATTTTTATATTTTCAATTTTCGAAATCTGTAGTGAAATACTGATTCACTAGACAGCTTTTTATCATATTTTCTCTTCGTATTCAGACTGTGCTTTTACAGTCTTGTAGCTGAATTATCATTAAACATGATGTATTGGTACTACTCCGTTACATTCTGCATCCATCAGTTTTCTAAACTAAAGTCAAAATTATCCAAAATTTAGTGAGAAGAAATTCAGATATTTGATGATCCGCATTTCCACAACGGAATAAGATCTTTCAACACAGTTTTCAGCAAATGTCCACTCCAATTCCAAGTACTTTCAAGATGTTTAGATAGAAAAATGTTAGATATTTATCCCGAAAACAAAATTTTTGTTTTGGAGAAACGGTATGAAAAATGGGATGAAAAGAATCGATTATCAATGATGAATAAAGCGTGGCTGTCATGAGTATAACCACTCAATTTTTTTTGAATATCATGCACGTATAATGTTCCAACATCCACTCTCCCACTGTCTGAAATTAAACAAGAAGGTCTAAAAGTTCTCATAAAGGAAAAAGATGTAAACTTTTTTATATCATCCCCTACTAATATCATTCCCACCATAATGCTGTTAGGTAACCCTCTTGTTATATCTCATTCCACACACCTGCCCCAACAATCCCCTAACGGGTACAAATAATTTACACATACCTAAAAAAGGACCATTTGAAAATAAGTATAATAAATAAGAAAAGCAAAGCATAGCACAACATTCCACTCAATAAAGTTATGTTGTCAATCAAACACTGACCATAATGTCGCTCGTTAACTAACCTAATAAAAATAATTATGGTTTATTCTAGCTAAATGAGTAGCCAATGACTTTCCAATTTTTATTTATTTTCTTATTTATTTATTTACTTAGTAATAAAAACAATTTGTTGCAATCATGACGTTCGATTCCGTTCGAATACTTTTTTTAACGACTAGATCTAGTCTAGTTCATTGTAAGCAGCGCGCGTTGCCGAGATGGAGTAGAAACTGGAG
>JANSTP010264538.1:0-10969 GCA_025330745.1 Cladonema radiatum | reverse complement strand
AAAGAAAAGAAGAAAAAAAGGAAGAAATGAAGAATTTTTGACGACGGCGAAAGCAAACTCTCACTTTCGTGAGAGAACAAATACAAAATGCATGCTTCTGATACGTTTTATGTAAAATACAAAAGGCAATAAATAATAATATAATCTCAAAACACTTTGCTAAAAATTTCTTCTATCTTTATAACTTGGGAATTTTTAGTAACCTTGTCAGCCATGTTAATCCCACAGAGCCTCTAAAGCTAAATACTGACAAATTGATGGGATAAACTATGAATGTATAACTACTTTTCTGGCCAGAAACTATGTTTTTTAACATAGAACTTGTCTTGAATTTTGAAGTTTTTGACAGTGGAACGATTCTGAACTTCGCATAGACAGACAGTCGAATTTGACAATTTAGAGGCATTTACTTAAAACAGCTAAATACTGGCAAATTGATGGGGTAAGCTATGAATTTATAACTACTTTTTGGCGAGAAACTTTGTTTTCTGAAAAAGAGTTGGTCTTGAACTCTGAAATTTTTGGCAGTAGAATAATTCTACAAAGTTAGATTGCCCAAGACCTCGCTCAAAGGAAATTGACTACTCTAGACCAACATCAGTTTCTGGGAGGCTTTAGTTTATGAGATAGAATATGTTTTAAGTTTAACTTTTTATTTGGCAAAAATCATTATCTCTGAAAACGACTGGTGGTTCAAGAGATCAGAATACTTTAAAAGATTAAACACACAATATAAAATAGATATATACCATTGGATAAGTCTTAGCATTGAATCTTCCTTTCGAAACACCATCAGCATTTTTAGTATTTTCGTGATAGATTAAGTTCTGTGTATCAAGCTTAATCATTCTGTATCCACAATACGGTTCATGAAAACTCATTCTCAATCCTCTTTCATAACCTTTTTTATCCCCTTCATAAGTTTCATTAAAAAACTCATTGCCATCATAATCTACAACCTTACAATAAACTCTAAAAAGTTCACTAAATTTTTCTTTGATATGATTAAAACTTGAAGAATTTTTTATTGTAGCAACATTTAAATTCCATTTTAACGGGACATCTTCACCATCCGCTACATCTGCTAGATTCAATATCTAAAGATTTCCAGAATTAAATTAATGTAACAAATGACCAACTGCTTATTGATTAATGTGCAAACTTTAGAATTTTAATAACTTGATTGAAAATGCTAAATGAATGAGATGGCAAAAAGTTACCTTGATTTTCAAAGATAAATATTTTGTAATTATACTAAAGGCAAAATACTTCGATTGTCAAACAAAACAAAAAAATCCTTATGTCAGATCTATTTTATATAATATGCAGAAAAAAATATCTAAAAATTCTAATATTTAATTCTTTCACGCATTTTGGGACAAATTTTTATTAATATTATGGGAAGAATAGGAGTATAGGAACCATGAAACAGAATAATTTCTAATGAATTTACTTACAAATGTATACATATTGTAGTTCAATTTTATTTCGATAGTTTGTTTTTCGTCAACAGCTTTACTATATTCAGCATTTGTAAGTTTTGTTTTTGGCGTAAACAAACCAATTTGCAGATAATATTGTCCAGCATGATCTGCAACGAGAGCTTTGTAAGGATAGGCTTTGGATTTCTCTAGCATATATTTGTCAGATCTCTGTTCTTTTTGTCGGAAAAAACTGCGTGATGAATGATATCTGGTTTTCGCCACAAGAAGCTATAATAACATAATATTACAAGAATAAAATATAAATACAATGACATTTTACATTGATTCACAATACATTTATGTTACATATTCTATTTGGAAAGAATAATTTATGATTTATTACAAACATGGACATCCTTTTTACAAAGACAAGATTACAATTAAGTGTTTCTTTACAGAGGAAGTTTCATGAAATCTTCCATGAAAATCTTTCACGTTTTCCAGTATATATATGAAACCACAAAAAGAAAAATACTCCTCAAAATATCCGAACCACAAAAAGAAAAATAGGAACTCATAAATAAAAACTTTAAAATATTAGTGATTTGGCATTTATTCACAATTGTTTATTTTAGAAAGAATCATAAATCTAATAAAAGAAATTGTGAACATGTTGTGGTCACAAGTGAACATATTGTGTAGTTGTATGGAACTCACATTGAACTATGAAAACTAATAAGCTACCCAATTCAACATTATTCTGCTATAATTTATCATGTCAAGCTCATAATTTCAAATCATAATGGTTATGGCATGATAATTGTTTAATCTTAAACATTAACCAAAATTACAGCATAATATGTAAGGCTGCATGGAATCGTATCGAAATTTATTTTGTCCAAGTGAAATTTAGGTAAATTTAAGAGCCACTGCAAAGCATATTGCAAATGAGTTATCGCTTGCAAAATTTTCTTCTGATAGTATAATATAATCTTGGTTATACTATCTGTTTCAGCTTGCATGATACTAGTGCTTTAAACAAGGAGTTGTTGACATAGAAAGCATACTGTAAGATAAAAGCTCCTCTGTTTACTTCAATTCCACAAATAAATTTGATAATTTTTGACTTATTCATTGGATTAGACTATCACGTGTGAACTATAAGTAAACATCAGCCTTAATATTTCAATAACATGTGAAAAGAAGGCTACACATTTGAACCAAATGTTAAGAATCGAGATAATATTAAGAAAAAATTAAAGTAGATTGAAGCATTTGTGACTTTTTGATTAAGACCTTGAGGCTTCTGCAACAATAATTGGTCATAAATTGATAAAATTGAATCCACGTTATTTTAAATAATTATAAACTACTAGCAGAGTAGAAAAATGAAACCAATTATCAACTTTCAACATGAGAACAGAATTTGAACTGTTGCAATTAAATTTACATGGGCACCCTTGCACAGCAAATCAATTGTTGAATTTTTAGAAGTTTACCCATCTTTATGGTTTAATAGCTAAAAATGCTAGTTTTAGTGATACTTCAGAAAATAATGCTCAAAATGCCAACTGTTTGTTAAAAACCATCAATTAACTTTACTTTCACAAAAAACTTTAAAGGAATTCGAAAGTGAAAGTACAAGTTGGGTTTACATATGAAAGAGGATAAAAAATGATGAGTGCCACTTTTTATTTCATCTCAATCTGATTTCTGGTTTACAAGATATTTGAGTATAAAGATTTTTTGCTTAGGGTAATTTCCCTAAAATAATGAACACTTTGTGATGTCATAAATTGGTTACTAAAATTACCCAAATTTTAAACACTAAATATCTCCAGTTAATATGCTGATATATGATTAAAAACTTGCACATAGGTTGTAAATGTTGATAACCATTCTACTACAAAAAATCTTTTTTGTAAATGAGCATTAACTAACAACTTCAAACCGCCTAGCAATTGATTTCAAAGCTCTATTAATCTTTAGACCCCCGAAGACGTATATATACGCCCGGCTGATAGACAGAAGATGTATAAATACATTTTTTTAATGTTGAGTACTTTGAGTAAGAAAAACCGCCATGGAGTTTAGTTGCTCTCCATCTGAGTGCTTCTTTATAATATCTAAGGATAAAACTCTCAGAAAAATGAGTACTTTAGGTAAGACAAGATAAACTGAAGGAGAGATAAACTTTTAAAAACAGAGAAATTTTTACGTGAGAACATGGGAGCAGCACACAGCCGTTTGGTCGATATTTTCTGATGTTTATCAGCCAAAATTAGTAATAAAAGAATTGAATACTACTGTAAATCACTGTCAAAGTGCTGAGCATACATTTCTTAAACAAAAACAAGAAGTTTTGATAGTGAATCCAGTATTTTGAGCTTCAAGAAGAGACTTTCATCATTTCCACCAAGTTCACTCGCTTCCTCCAGTGGCTATTATGAGTTGCTGCCAATAGCTGGCCTATTTGGGGCTTTCCAGAGAGTTGTTTGAACTTTTTTCTGCTTTAATATGTGCTAACTATATGGATAAAACATTTGCACTAAATAAATTATTATCCTGACAGATGTTCAAACAGGAAATTGGTTTACACGATTGTCATCACAATATGCTTTTGGTCATCCTCTTGGAAAAGCAATATTCGGTGTAATGTTGTGTGGATTATTGATATTTGAAGACACTCAATTTAATTCAAACTTTCCAAGAATGTGCTAAGGACTATAACAAAGACGTACAGCATGTTTTAAGTTATATATGCAAGAATTGGCAAATCGGTCAATGCTGTTTTAAAAGGCACAATAAAATGACTTACGAAAACATGGAATATGTTTTGCTCAAATTTAGACGCTAATATTTTTTTATAGTGATTCATCTGAGAGCTAGTTTTTATACCATATTGTAGATTATAAAAAGAGGTTTTCAAAATGGGCTTATTCTTACAAAGAGGTGGAGTGGTTTTTGAGTTATAGCCATTTTTCCTGTATATGGCATTTTTCTAGAAAACGCTGCGTCTGCTGGGGGTAAACATTCAAAAACATGCGGGGTCTAAAGGTTAATTAGATCACCTTCATTGTTTCACCACTTCTACGATTTGAACTTTAAAATTTAGATTTAAAACTTCATGATAGCTATTTGAAAGTTAAATTCAAAACTTTGTAAGCTAGATATTGGGCTCTTGATGTTTCAAAATATGATAATATTGGGATTGCTCTATTAACAAAAATTGAGAAAAATGTTAGTGGATTCTGAACTTAAAAATTAACATGAGGTACAAAAAGGAAAGGCAGGCCTGGTCATAAGAAAATCAGTAGGCAAGTGATCATCACTCTTCTCCTTTAAGTTTAGGCGTGTGTTTATTAATATTTTTGCTAAATTGCCTATTGTCATGGCGAGTTATTCAATATTTTAGGAGTGGTAACAACACTCCTAAATGAATTTGGGTATGTGTGGGCGAGTGCGCATGTGATCATACGCCTCTTATTAGCAGGCCTGAAGAGAAAAGATGAGTTTCAAGCAACAGCGGCTGCAAACTCTCACTTTTGAGCAAAAATCACTTTTGACAGAAAGAAAGGAACTATAATTTATAATTTTGAATGGTTGTTTGCTAGTATATATTTTTCATTTTTTATATCATAGTGCTTTAATACTATCGTAATAGGATAAAAGGTCATTTCAATATCAAACACATAAGAACAGATTTTTTTCAAAATGAAGAACAATGAATTATGTCCTGAATATTTCTGTCAGAAATATTTATTTTTTCAGTTTTTCAATGTTTTAAAAGAATCTAAATGAAGCTTGCTGAATAAAAAAAGCTATTAAAGTGCATTACCTTCAAATCTTCAAATCTCTAGAGTTGATATAGTCCTATCTGAAATAAAGTGGGGAGAGGGGGTAGTGGATTCTATCCCCTTTTGGTTTACTTATGAAAACCGTGCCGTCTTGATGACAAAAGTTTTGAAAAATATACTGACAGCACCTATGAGAGTCAACTTTCTTAGTATGGTTGGTCGACAAATAAGATTTTAAACTACATCCATGATGTGGCATTGTGTTGAAAACCGCATGTAAAAAGCTTTTTTAATTCCAATATTATTTTGTTTAGAAAATTTTCAACAGTTTTTTAACTATTACTGTTTGATATATTACAGAAATGATGGTATTATTACTTTAAAGGTCATAAAATCATTTTAAGCTCATTTTATGTCTTAAAGGTTGTACCTATACTGCAGAAAAGATGTTACAGAGAACCTTGTAAAACCAGAGATCTGAAGGGGCAGGAGGTGAACATCAAAGATTAAATCAAAGATTAAAATAAAGTAAAAAATAAATAACGATGAAATTAAATTATAGCTCAGTTTTAAATTAACAAAACAAGAATGGCATACCATATCATCGGTTGTATTTCCTACATACAATTCTCCGTAATCATCTGCATTTATCATGAATCTGAATTCTCCAGTATACGGAGGCACAATAAAACCTGTCCATCTTGTTTGCATATAAGGGAATCTTGGTCGTGGTAACTCCCAATTCGAATCAATAGTTTGTGCATCATAAGAAATACCTTTCCTAACACGTACTGGATATGTGTCATTGTATGTAAATATTTTGTCGACATTACTGTAATACAAGGCATTTGATTTGGTGATATTCCATTCTTCATAAAAGAAACCTCTTCCACCTATATAAATTTTGCGACAAATATGATATTGCTCAAACAAATATTTGATGATGAGAGCAACGAAACAAATGAATGAAGAAATATTCGGTCAATATTCAATATGAGTGAATAAGGCAACAACTTTAGACAACATTGTAATAAAGCTAAAGTAAATAATGAATATTGAAACCAAAAACATGAATGCTCACTATAGCGACTTAACTTTTTCTCATTGAATTAGGGATCCTCTAATCTTCCTGCAAAAAGACAAGCTCCCCCCCCCTCGTAGGACATATAATCAATAAAAGTTTTACTACTCATTTCCCTATTCTCTGGTGCCTAATATATGTCCCCCTCCCGCTAATTAATTTTTGGATATTTTTCCACCCTGGACAATCTTATTCCAAACCCCCACAACCAATTACTTTTGGAAAAGAAATTCAGGGAGAACAAACTTCACTCAAGCCGTTGAATTGCTTGTTCGTGATTAGCGACTAATTTACTGGTATATTCTCGAAAGTCAGTTCAATTTCTCTAATTTTAGAAGGTATTTCATAAAAACATTGATAGAAAACTTCAGACTTTATGGTTTTATCAACATAACCAAAAATCATTTTTCTAACCCCCCTTCTATTAGGCACCAGAGAGCAATATACTCCCCTTAATATTCCCGTAACATACTTTTGATATATATTTTAAAATATTTAAACAGAACTTTAATATTGTACATGAATAAAATCTAACCACTTGAATATTATGGATAAAACTTGGATGTAAAAGGTAGTTTTTAAAACTGAAACTTTAAATAAATTGATCCTCAAAAATATCTTCTAAAATCTGAACACATTTTCAGTATAGAATAAAACATTTAATTCTCAAAATGTATATTTGCGAAATTTCTTGGCAACAAATCCTTCTATAAGTTCTATGAGGGCTTGAAATAGAAATACACATAGGGGAAAAAATCTGTATAATGTCTTCTATCCAAACCTATCCTCATGACAGTTTATTAGAATGTTTCCCTTTATTTTTCACTATAAAGAATAAGAAAATACTAACAGTAAAAGTTAGAATTTTACACAAAACACATACCAGGATAAGTAGATTCTGAGAGCAGTTTGTCTGGGGCATAACCAGTGATACATTTTATTTCATTCGTAATTTGATTTACATTGGAAATTATTTCACATGGAACACCTCCAACCTCAACTTCTATATCACCATTATAAACATTGAAAGATTTCCCTTTGATTGTCAAAGTTGTACCTCCCTTCCTGCTTCCTTCGTGTGGTGTAACACTTATCACATCTAAGAAAACGAAATTCAGTAAAACAACATAGGGCAGTTGTTATCGCTCTTGGTTCTCACCAGTGCACCTACAATAAAATTCCTACCTGGGCATAAAGTTCATAAATTATAAAACTCTGGCCTAATAAAAAACATAAACATTCAAATATCGACAAAAAAATTCTGCCCTTAAAACATTTCCATGTTGATACAGCCAATTTAACCTGGTTTATTTCTAGCTATATATCTCTATTGTCAAAGGTTGAAACAATACTGACTATACTTATAGTTACCAGGAGCCTGTAACTTCAAAATAAATAAATAAATAAATAAAAATAAAAAAAAAAATGAAAAGTTTCAACAGAGGGTAAAAGTTGATGTTACTATAAAGGGTACTTTCTCTTGATTATTACTAGTGATGAGATTTTTTGAATGTTTCAGATGACTTGAGTATTAGAGTACTAAAGAACCATTGTAAAACATTTTTCTGTATATATTATTCACTGTAGTAGAAAGTGATAAGGTAATATAACTTTTGCATTGCATTTCATCAAAGGCGCAATCACAAGTAATTGGATCCTACAGAGTACAACTAGCAATTTATTTTCACTCTCCATTTTCCTTCTTTTCTAAACAGATTCAACTAATTTCACATATTTGTCAATGAACCTAATCATTGTCAAGTAAGTGGAACAAAAAAGCAAGAATTTTTGCAATAACCCAATTAGTATTGAGACTCTTCCAAGAACTAATGTTAATTATCAGCCATTATCAATTTGTTACTGTTTGTGTTTAAAGGGATAATAATTCTTTACTGCCAATAAGAATAAATTTCAAAATAAAAACCTAATTAACCCAAATTACTATGGCGTACTAACATTACTTAAAATTGAAAAATCCGAAATTGAAATATTTGAAATCACCCTAATCCAGGGCCGGATTTAGCCAAAGATAGGCCCAGGACCCAAAAGCCATTTATGGCTTCCATTAAGCTCGTTTTCAAAAAGTATATGAATCAGTTTTCATTTTTTTTCACCTGTCAAACTAGAGACTGGAGAGATCATATGTTTTGTATCAGGGGAAGCCCAGCCATCTTATTTGGAGGAGACAGGAAAATTTTTGGATTTTTAATACTCTAGACTGCCAAAAAACAAACTTTTTAGATTAAGTGTGATTTTTTCAAAGTGCTTACACTGGGTATTTGATATAGCAAAAAACATGTTGTTAAGCCTACTTCTGTTGAGCAAGATATTTCCTTGTTTCGTAACACAAAGAGATCATATCCAATGTTCCCAGAAATGGATTAAACAGACTCCATTAGGGTATTCAGTTGTATAAAACCTGCCAATATTATGAAGAATCATCGCTTGGAAGTTTAATATTGGTACAAACAACATCGAGTTTTTATCAAGGGCCCACTTTTTTCATGTTTAAAAAATGACATTGGTTACAAAATAATTCGGGAGTGGGAGCGGGTGGGAGGGGTTCTTCACCTAGTATTTGTTTTTGGTGGCATAAATTTGATAGTAGAAATCAAGGTTCTTTTTAACTAAAAGTTGAATGCCAAATTCAAATAAGAATTCCTAAACCCACCTCGGTATCAGCTTGCATAATTATTGGGTCTATGTGGCTTAAAAATTTACTATATTGACACATGGTAACCTTTTTTTTTTTTTTTTTATTCAATTTATTTTACATCGGTTTTGTACGGACACAGTCTTCACACCAATACATACTAATTACATTAACAAAATAAAATGAAATAAGATAAGATAAAATAAAACAAATAAATAAATATCTAAACACTACAGTTAAGGAAATGAAGTTAAAAACAAAATTAAATATAAAAGTTTACAATTGTTAACTATCTACACAACTTTGTCAACTCCGTAGTAAAAAATATAAATTGAATATATAGTATAATATATAAGGTTCTAGATTAATTAGTGTGTATAGACTACATGTAAATGATCATGCGTCAGAAATTTTGACAAAACCCACTCTATCTATATAATCTATACAATAGTCATAATCTGACTAAAATAGTCATAATTTTTTTCACTTTATACCTTGTTATAATTTCTTTTTTCCAAAGGAGGGCACTTCTTAGCTTCAGTATTGCAAAACAAAATTTGGAACATTTCCTCCAGATTATGTCCTATTGTTGAAGTTGCTTAGGTGCTAAAGTAATCAGTGAACAATTTCAGGGCCCCCTATCTCTTATGGGCTGCATAAAGTAATTACTGCAGTGTTAGCTGTTTTAATTTCCAAAATTTTATTTTGCAGCAGTAAAATAATGCTATTGACCAAATCTTCTATAACACCTTTTTATAAGCTTCTTGCTTTTCCAAACTTGACGTTTAAGTTCTGACAATATTATTCTTAGAAAAATTAAAAGCCACTGATTTTACTAATTGAGCAATACTTCCAAAAAGACCATCTATGACAGCAATAGTTTTGCAATTTCCCATGAAAATCCAAAAATAATGGCTGCACGCGATAGTTACTGAGATACCTGAATATGTCTCATATTGGTACAATCGATCATCCTTGTCGCAAAAGCTAACAGCATCTTCTGCAACCGAACGACCATTATCTGTGACAATAATTGATACCAGAAATCTTCCTGCAAATCAAAACATAAGACAGATTGACTATTATAAATTTAATAATTAAAGCAAAATGTCTTATCAATATATTCTGTTATTTCAAAAAAAATAATGTCAGAAATAAAATACAGTGAGCAAAATTCAGATTTGTCTATTTTACCTGAAAAATAGTTCCATATACCAAAGCATTACAATCGCACATAATAATAAAAAAGAAAGCGTTGCCTTAACAATACCTGAATACGTGACATCTGTTCGACAACACAAACAATCTTCGCATGGAAAATCTTGTTCTTCTCTAACAGAAGATAAAGAACAAAAAATGAAACAATGAAACAATAATAATCAAAATAAAGTAAAGATTTAGAGAAATTTGCAATTAGATTATCAAACACTTTATAAAGCATAAAGCATACAATAGTAGTTCAAGAAAAGAGAAAATGTCGTACATATTCCTTCTTTTTTGACTTATAATATCAAATATATTTACTGGCTTGCATTAATATTTATTCCAAAATTAATAATCCTCATTGTGAAATGAAATAAACACAATAATTTTGATCACTGTGAGAAGTCAAAGGTGATATTAGAGAATAAATAGAACATCACTTACTCCGTTGAAACTGAGCAAAACTCTCCAACATAAATCCTGGCACAAAAATAATAACAAACATGTTTGAATTTTAAAGAAATAGTCTTTCAAAAAGAATAACTTTTGAAAGATACTATTTTCAACATATTTTACCAGTAAAAGAAGTAAAAAATTACATTTACAAAGCAAAGTAATCAATATAGAGCAATCCGATCTACAAAAAACTTAAACAAAGACCATATATATATATATATATATATTAAAAGCGTAGCGTAACGCTCCTTTTATGGAAGGAAGCGCTCCTTATTTAAAAAAAGCGCTCCTTACGTCAAAATTTTTTGGAGTGAAACCATTCTAATGTTCCTAACGTTCCCTGTAAAATCTTTTC
>JANSTP010264527.1:0-10972 GCA_025330745.1 Cladonema radiatum | reverse complement strand
CTACGGGCCTGCAGTATAACTTTAAAATAAAACTTTCAATCGATTAGGGTGTTTCTAAATTGGGAAGGTCATCTCCATCTTCTAATTTTGAAAGAGCGTTTTTCTGCTCCGTACCTGAATTTATAAAAGTGTGCCAGCAATTTGACTTTGATTCCCCATGGAATTTGCTGGTCTGATCACAACTAGTGAAGACATGAAAGCCAAGAATGGCATTAGCAACACAAAGATAAAATGACTCACAAATATCTCCAATATTAAATACACAGAGTTGTTCCCTTCTTCCAGTTCAAAACTTTGTGACCTGAATTTGAAGATTTGTAAAACATTTAAAAATGTAAAAAGGCGGATACTGATGCACATAAAAAATGCACATAACAATGCAATGTAAGACTAAAGTTATGGAAGAATGAATCCAATTCAACTTGGCACCTGCACGATAAAACAATTTTGATTGTTCAGTATGCAATTTTTTGAATAAAAAATTAAATCAAAAAAAATACCTGTGGTAAAGAATTCTAATAATAGATGAGCAACAAAAGGACGTCGGTGTCAGGTGAGTAAACAATGCTCTCCATAAATGGGTCCATTTTAGCAACATCAATAGCTTGAAGTATTAGCAGTGTGGCTTCTTCTTCGTGGTCGTGGCTTCTTAGGGTATAGTTTTCAATATTGCTCTTACCTACGTTTCGTACTGTATGTCATTGCATTGTTTTCGAAATTGTCCCTAAGCATATTAACTAAGTAGATCGTAAGATCCCCCTTTATCTCAACATGTGATAAGAACTGCTTGAGGGTAATAGAAGAAATATCTGTTGTGTCGCTGATCTTGTAGCTTATTTCTTGTCGGTGCGTTCTTTTCTTTCTCGTTCGTGATTTGCAGGAGGACAATACCGATCGAATACCAAACATACTTGTGAAAATCCCAAAGTCACTGTGTTATCGTTTTCCACAAACTTATCTCCAAAATCCTAGATAAAAATTAGCATCATTTCTCATCAAAAATAATTTAGAAGAGATCAGGAAGTATAAGAGAAGATGCCAGTAATTTTTCTGAAAGAATGATTCTCTTTCATAGACACAAACAATTAAAGAAGCACTACCTAGAAAAAATGGCATCATTGCTATATCATATATTAGCAATTTTAAAGCATTTAAATAATCATACTTCCGCTACCCTATTTCGCAGCACTTAACTCAACATTCAGAAAGATCTTGACGGTTTAGGCCAACTTACTCTCTTTCTGGAAGGGTAAAATAAGGAAAATACTATTAGAAGAATATAATCAAAAATAAATATGAAAAAGAGGAAATTTTGAATTTGTGATAGATACACTAGAGGAAAAAAGCATTTATATAGAGGCAAAAAGACCTTGCATGTTTTCACTGAAGCATCATCTTTTTTGATTTGGTTGACAACTGCCATACCGTCTATGATAATAACTGAGTTTGTATCACAAGTTATGCAAGATGGTTCATTACTAGTTTTCCCTTTATTCAAATTATCTTCAATTAGATGGAGTAGCTTTGACTTATCTTGAGATAATTGGAGTTGCCTATCTGGAGAAAATAGTGACTGCGGAGCAACAGAAAACTCAAATGTGCAAAAACATTCTTCAATTTCAATTACTGGACGTTTTCTTGCTGCTATCAAAAATCGAGAAACCATGCTTTTGTCCTCTTTTAATTCTAAAAGCTTGTCTCCTATTTTCGACTTGACGCTTTTATTCAATGACTTAAATGTCTTTAAGTTCCATTTCTTCATTAGTGACCATATCGAAAGCGCTCCGCTTACCCTTTCTGTGATGTACTCGTTGTAATGTGGCAAGCCAATTTCCTTATGATTAAGCAGCTCTTCAGTGCTTAAAGCTGGTAAGACAGCTTTGATAATAATATTCGATAGTTCATCATAAGAATCAGCAATGCTGCCTATCTTCACATCAAAGGAATCAAACCCCTTTTCGAGCTTCTGCATGTTCGATTGAATATGTTATGTTAGAGTGTTTGAGCTGTTTCGCATTGATTTTGAAGCAAAAAAGGTTTTGTAATTGTGTTAATAACATGTCCAGTTAAACAAAATTGATTGAGTGCATTAGAATTTTGTTTTATTCCAATGACTCCCCGACGACATTCAAGTTTTTGTTGTATTGTTCCATGGCGTGATCTGAGCCTATTCCCACAAATCGAATTGAAGACTTTACAACAGAATAATTTTTTCCCGACTATGACCAACTTTCAAAATCATTTGTTTCCAATTCCAACACTGCTGCTAAATAATAAGATCCTAATTTCATGTAATTGAGCTCATCAAAAGCAAAGAAGTATTTCATAAATTCGTTTAATGTTGCTAAATGCAGTTTCAACAAACTTTGCGTGGAAGCCCTGATGAACATTAATATTGACTCAAATAGCTCAAGATACCCCCAACAAATAGCCTCCTTGCTTGTTTAAAGTCTCCACAAAATTTCTTAGTTTTGATGAAAAACCAGCATTAATTACACTCTCTGAAAGATTATCTTGCATAATTTTATTCTCTATATGGCTCGAGGGTCTAGAAGTTTCCACAATGCTATTTATATTTTCACGTAATGTCTGCTATTCAGATTCGGAAAGAGCGTTTCGTATAAACGAAGACTTAATTGCCAAATAGATAGTCATGTGAGCCTCCATTCCACGTTTATAATGTTTTCTATGGATGATTTGGCCTGAAAGGATAAACTTCTTATTTTGAATTATTACAAATAGAAATCAGTATCACACACATCAGTAATACATCGGTAAATCAGTAACACACCAATTTAACTAGCAGAAAATCTCAGGTTGCCAAGGGGACTGGTAATGAGACTCCGGTGGTAAAAAAATATTTTTTATCGGTGAAGTTGTGTTGAGCTTATACTGGATAGTCACACATCTGACTTTGTTTACTAATATATTCTGACAAGTTCTGATAAATGCAGCCTATTTTGCAAACGAAACAATCTGTTAGTTATGGGGAATAGCAGTTTTATTGTTTTTGGTTGTTTTAACAGCAGTTATCATCTCAGCAAATGGAAAAAGACATGCCCTCGCAACCCACCCAAGAAAGTCTTTCAAGCTTGATGCTTTGTTGAATCATAGACATATAAGGTGACATGGACGTTCATTTTATACGGATTTCTATTGTTATTTCGTATTTGTCGTAGGCGAGGCGCGTTTAGCTAAAATTTTAAATTTCCCTCATTTTTTACCGACGGTTGATACGTCACGAATACGTCTATTTTGTCTTGATTAATAAAACCATTAAAACATTCCATAAAAGCTTTTCTGAGATTACTCTTTCATTATCAATAAATCCCACAATCCTTAGCGATGAGTTGCGAATGAAAAATTCGATATCTGTTAGGAGAAATCTGAGAAGGACAGTAAAAGCATGGACAGCTCAGAAAGACGTCGTCGTAAGGTACCTTTAAAAATCATTAAAATTTAGTAGTAAATAACTTTTTTCAGGCCAAGAAAAAATAGTTTTCTTGCTCTAGAAAGGTTAATTTAGTTGCTAGTAGTTGGTTTTTCAGTCTTCTCTTTGAATTCCCCCCCTTTTTTCAAACCAAACATCAACCATTTTTACAAAATTTTGACGAACTTGATGCACATCTCTGCCTCGACTAGCTTTCTTCTGTATTCCTGGGATTTTACGGTAGAATACCTAAAAAGAACTAGGCAAGGTACAAGCAAGTTTTTCTTAGTGCTTCAGTCAGGTAGGTGACTACCTTCTAAGTTTTTTCAATCTTTTGCACCAGGATCCAATTTTTTTCTGAAAACTGTACCAGTTCCTTCTGTAGCTACCTAAGTGTTGTAGTATTCCAGTATTATGCCTATAAATGCTGCTCAACTACCTCAAAAATTCTGCAAAATTTACATTCTAAATGGGGTACACATTTTTAAGCTAGCTATATACTTGTTTTCACACCTATGTTATTGTCTGCAGCCCTGCTACCCTAGTAGCTAGTAATGGTGAAAGTTAATTTAAAACGTTGTTTTTTTGGTTTGCTGTGTTTCACTTTTGTTTCACTTTTGTGTTTCAGCATTTTAAATCTTTGTAAGATTTAATGTTTTCATGATCAAGTTATATGTCTAGTATTATGTAAATTATAAGAATTACTTTCATCGCATGAGCCCGGAAAGGAAACATATATACAGAATTTATTGCACTGCACACTTTCTTTATAAGAATAAATTTATAAGAACACACAAGCCTCAAATTTTAGCGAAAAATTAGAACAAGCTAAGAACAAACTGATGCTTGAGATTATAAATAAGTAGTAAAGAACAGCTGGGTACAATAATTCTGATAAATTCGGTATATAGTACATAAAAAGAGCACCTTAACAACACCTCAGCCTATTTTTCGTCAAAAATCAGTACAGCCAGACCCAGGTCAACTTTTACTCGTTCTTATAAAAAAATCTTGTACAAGAACAAAAGGTGGCTGATTTCAAGCCAGTTTTGCTTTTGTGTCCATGGTGCTATAACTTAGCTACAATATCACTGGTTCGATTTTAGCGAAATCAAATTTCAGTGATAATATTGAAAGTTTTAATTTTTAAGAAGTTGGCTGCCCAAATGGATAGATAGATAGATAGATAAATTCTTATTTTAAGCCCTGAGGAGTTTAGCGTTAATAAAAAGGGGTCCTCCCATTCCTTCGACATACCGATGTTTTTAGACACTGTTGAAGTAATGGAATGTGTCAGACAAACTGGTATTCCGACAAAATATTTTCTAAAAATTATATATGTCAAGTGTTAAAAAATTAATTAATAAAGAAAAAACTATGCAGGTGGAGGTAAATATCGTTTTCTAAAAGAAGATATCAAAAACTACCTAAATTTAAGAAATCATAGCTAAGTTCATAAATAACTATCAATTTGAAAGGAAAAAGACATTTTTTTCTGGTCGGGCACCAGATTTTAACCCTTAGTTAATTTTATACTCTAAGAGAATTCTTTCGGGTATAAAATAACTTCTTCAAGAAATTCATAATACTGCAGTGGACCTTTATTAATTTGTTATATTTAAAGCCCTCTGTAGAAGGAGAAATAGCTTTGCTAAAAGTTATAGCTGGCAATACTTACGTTTTCACATTCAAATTCCTGAAATGTTTGACCGTTAATTAGAGGCAAAAATTAACTGTGAGAGTTTAAAATTTTGCCGTTTGGTCGTTGTTATAGAGATGACCGTTGTGACGAGGTGGACTTTAGAGGTTCCACTGTATTGCCTTTTCGTGAGCGAAATAAAATTCATGTTGTAAAAGGAGCTAAGGAGGGGTATTTCATTCGAATATTTAAAGTTTTGTAATCCGGCTTTTGGTTCCGTGCATGACATGTATAGAAAAAGATTTCTTTATTGTTGATGTGATAAAACATTCCAAATTTGCTATTCTTAACACGACAATTATAGACAAGAAAGCAAGAAGCCAGGGAAAAGTTCTGTTTTTGTCAATTTCACTAAATGAAAAATTGGGCTCATTTGATACAAAAAAACAAATCTAGTCAAACGGAAATAACTTCAGGATCCTTTCCTTAAATAAGATCAAATACATACGAAAACACAAGAGCATCTTTTCAAACAATGTTGTACCAATGCGAACATAGCCCGTAGAAACACTTCTTCTAAAGGTTAATGTAAAGCACTCTAAGGAATAATGTGAAACTAAAACTATTTGTTATAAGAATTTAAAAGCTCAAGTTAAAAATCTAATCACAACTGAGATATTTTCTGGCTACCTTCGATCTATAGTCAGGGAAAGAGAGTACGTCATTAGAAGAAATGCCAAAAAGATTAGACGTTTCTTAAGATTATCAAAACGAAACTCTTAATAAGTCTTAACCCTATCTGAGGCGGTCTTTTTTTAACTTAACCCTATTCAGGCTGGGTTTTTGAGGGGCTCACCAAAGCCGGAGGGTGGCATTTATACCCCCCCTCCCCGCAAAGAACTTAGAATCTACATGTCCAATTGCCATGAAACTTTCAGGGATGAAAGTATGTTATCATATTAGGTATTTTGTACCATAACCATTTCGATGACGTCATCACTCTCCCGATGACGTCATCATACTTTTTCGGTGGCTCGAGACCCTATATTTACCTATTTTCACATAATTGGAGATAATTTTGATTCTAATTGTGAAAATACAATGAAATTTTGCAGTTCTACATTATTTTAGTTGCTTTTTCAGATAAAATAATCAAAATTTTTTAAAAAAAATGTTTGAAAATTTTTTTGGGTTTTTGGACCATACCGACCTCAATTGGGTCCTGGGTTTCGGCCCCTAAAAAAATTTTTTTCAACAAAAATTTTATGCCAATGTGGTCACAATAAAAATTTTTAAAAACCCACAAAGTTTCATGCAAAAAGGATTTGTCGTTTATGAGATATTTTAGGAAAACTACAGGAGGCGTTTGAAAAATGCCCCCCGGCCTGAATAGGGTTAAGATAAGTGAAGGGAGGGGGCTTTTACCCGCTTTTTACTTGACCGCTAATAAATCTGATTATACGAAATCAATTGCAACCAAGCTTAGACCAATAAGCTTCAATGTGTTATCTACCATTTGATGTCATCATGTGACAAAAAATGTGATGACGTTACCGTTTTTAACCGTGACGTCAAAAATTGGTATTTGATCTGAAAATAAAAGGCCGTGTAGGAAAGATTTACAGTATTACACCCAGATTGAAAATCCAATACAGATGCCGGTTTAATAAAAAACTTTAAAAGCCAGAAAGAAATGTTAAAAAAATATCTTACTTAAACTCTTAAATTTCTACTGAAGTATAAATATTTGTTTTGTGGAGTTATAGATCACGTGGTACAGTTTTCTTCCCTTATTTTTGTGTTTTTTGTTTGGATATTACAATGTTAAGAAAAGAGACATTACAAAACAGAAAAATATTCAATAAACTTCCCCCTCGAATAAATGCCCCAAAAATCACAAAAAAAATAAAATAAAATAAAGTAAAAGTTTTTTCTATAAATAAAAACTTACTAGCTACACGCAGCGTCGTATTAGTCTGCTGACGAAGTCCCAGATCCCTGCCCAATCCTGTACCGATAAACCAAAGCTGTAAAATCTCAAACACATGCTTTAGAAGCAAGAAGTATTGGTTTTGTTATCAAGTTTCTTAATAAAATAGTTACTGCAGTTATAACATAGATTGTTGCAGCGTTAACAGGTAAAAATAATCTACCGCTCTCTCAAAGCACAGCACGACACTAAAGCGTCAAATTAGCCTGCTAATGCAGTCCAAGATCGCTACGCGATTGCTACTTACAGGTAAAGTTATAAGGAAGTAAAAACTTGAGCTTTTATGGCATAATAGGCCGTCACCATGGCCACTAACCGTCAGAATGAATTCATAAAAATTTTGGAAACTACATTTTAATTAAATTATAGGTTGATCCCACGGCAACCAACCGTACAAATTGGCCTAAAAATTTTCAGAAGTATTTCGAGTATATGTGTACCAAGTCTCGTCAGTAAAGAGAAAGTATAGTTAAAGTTATAGAAAATTTGCTCCATCGCATTTATTCGCTGTTTTCTATATGAAAAGATTTTATGGGGAACGTTAGGAACATTAGAATGGTTTCACTCCAAAGAATTTTGACGTTTTCTGTCATTTTCCAAGTAAGGAGCGCTCAATTCCATAAAAGGAGCGTCACGCTACCCCTTTAATATATATACTAGCTGCACGCAGCGTTGTGTTGGCCTGCTTACACAGACCCATCAAAATATGGCTGCGTGATCCCTTGCTGACAAACCAACGGCCTTAAAATATCTAAAACCTGTTTTAGATTATGTTTAATAAGTTTGGTCAGGAAAGGAAAATATTGATCTTGTTAGGATATTAAGATCTTTATAAATGTTCCAGGGAGAGGAGCTCATAATATCCCGGCAATGTAGCGTGGGATGACGCTGAAGCGTCGTAATTGCCTACTAAACCAGTCCTGAACCGCTGTGTGATCCTTTACCTTTATCAATGCTCTATCTCCCTATCAAATGTCTTAGATTATTGGTCTTTGCAAAAAATAAGTAAAAAATTAAGCAGCCAAGCGTCAAAGTTGACCTAAAAGTTTTCAGAACCATTTTGGGCATGTGTGTACCAAAATTTGGACACAAAAAGCAACGTACAGGCGAAGTTACAAATATTTTCGAAAATTGACCATTTAATGATGTAACATGACGTTACCTTTGCAACCAACTGTCAAAATTGGCCTAAAAAAATTTTGAACTATTTGTGGAATATGTGTACCAAGTTTGGTTACTAAAGGCAAAGTATAGAGTTATTAAAGTTATTAAAGTTTTCCAATATGGACCTTCTAATGACGTCATAGGCCGTTACCATAGCGACGAACTGTCCGAATCGGGTTAAAATTTTTTCGAACGATCTGATGTATATGTGTAACAAGTTTTGTCACTGAAGGCAAAGTACAGGTGAAGTTACAGAATATTTTGAAAATTGAAGTTCTCATGAAGTCATAAGCCGTTGCCATAGCAATGAACTGTCGAAATTGGACCCAAAATTTGCAGGACCATTTGTGGTATAAAGACAAAGTTTGGTAACTAAAGACAAAGAGCAGGTGAAGTTATAGAAATTTTCCCCATTGCAATTATTCTCTGTTTTCCATACTGAAAGTTTCATATAGAATAACTCGCCAGAAACACTGGAGTGTTTTCTCCCGAAAATCTTTGACGTTTTCTGATTGGTTTTTCTTTAACATTGTTTTCAGCCAATAAAAATCTTCTATGTCGTTCTCGTTTGCCAAATAAGGAAATCGCATGACCATATTTAAATCTCACACTACACAAATTATACACAGATATTTGGTGAAACCCTAGCAATGCCTTTTCCAATAGTTTTAGAACAATTTAGAGGCGGGTGTTCGGAGAATCAACAATTATGAGAGTCGAGGACTGAGGAATAAAAAAAGAATTCAAAAATCAAGAAATCAACGGTTGAACAAAATTCATACTGTATATACTGCTTGACAATCATTTTTGACATGATGACATTTTCAAAATACGATTAACTTTGCTATTCCCATGGTTGGTGGTGAACGTAGCTAAGTGTTGGTTGAGTGGTTATTTTTTTGATAGAAAGAGATTGTGTTGATGCTTCTTGGGTATTAGTGGATGGCTTAGTTCATTAGTGAGTTGTAATGAAATTTTTGGTTGATTGCGGGTTTGACTCTTTTGAACTTTTGGTGATGGTAAACTTTTTATAGGTGGCAGTGGGTGGTGGTGGGGAGTAATGGGTTGTGATGAACGTCTTTACTTGGTTTTGGGTTGTGGTAAACTATTATTGGGTGACGACGAGTATGAATCAGTGTAGGTGAACTATTTTGAAGCGGTAGTGGTTACTGAAAAACGTTTTTCCGATGGTAGTGGGTATGGATGATTGCCGTAAGTAGTTACTGGTGATGGAGTCTAGTTGGTCATGGTGGGTTGCAAAGGTGGTTGTGACGAACTTTGATTAGTGGTGTTGAATTTTTTCTGTGTGGTGGTGGGTAGTAGTGGGTGGTGATTAATTTTTTTTTTTTTTTTTTTTTTTTGGGGGGGGGTTGTAGCAGGTGGTGGTTGGTGGTGGTGAGTAGTCGAATGTTGTGAGTCGTGGCAGGCTGCAGACTTTCTCTTTCTTAATAGAATAATACCCAAAAGAGCTTTTTTAATGCGGTTTTCAGCATTTAGCTACTAATACAAAGCACTTTGATATCATGGAGTTAGCGTCCAAAATGACAACGAAAATGACATACCATACCCTCATTTGGACGTTGCCATGGCAACAATGAGCGCGGTCACCCAAATTTTTTTTATATGAAAATGTTTCCAAGTAAATTTTGTATAAAGTCACAAAATTTTGTGACAAAATCTTTCCGGAGTTATAACAAAAAACTGCCATTCTGCCCGATTCCGCCCCCTCCTCCCGGTCCTATAGGGTTAAATGTTTTTCGGATAGTATTTTAGGAAATTTTCATTTATGGCGTATAATATTCTTCCTAGTCAATTTTTAGACCTTTCAAAAGTTACCCTAACCAATTATAGTTCTAACTTGTGGGATTAAGACAGCAACGCTTTCTTTTTTTCTTTCTTTTTTTTTTTTGGATATATTAGCTTTACGTTTTACACCAGAAGTTCAAATGAACTTCATCCAAAAATGGCCTCCATTTAGACCATTTAGCAGATTTCGACTTTAAATTTTATAATTACTTTAGCTTAGGTTTCAGATTATGAAGTTCATGAGTTCTTTCAAGCACAAGGATTTCCGGTCTTCATTTGACCACTTGCAAAACCATCCTCACTAAAGACAACGGATACTGAACGTGAAAGTATAAAATTTCAACATACTTGCTACCAATTTATGTGGTAAATGTGACAAAAAGTGATGACACCATTTTTTGTCAAAAACTAAGCTCCATATTATGTCGATTAGGTTGATATTCCATACCAAATCAAATTTTTTGGAATACATTGGTTGAAGATCTTTGAATTATAGAATAGAAATGTCTCCAAATTTTCCCTTATGGCAAATATTCTAAATATTATTAGATGAATACATAACGTAATGTTTTTTCTTTGTTTAAATATAATCACACCCCTTCTACCGTTATTATGTACATTGGATACTTACCTCAGTTTGACAAAACACATACAAAGTATTTTTTTTTAACTAAAGGAAAAAATCTTTGCTCTCCCACGTACACTTCTTTGAGCATACCGAAAACTAGAACCCAGGACCCTAAGGTGGGACTCTGGGACCCAGGACCCCAGGTGGGATGCAACTAGGTGGGACCCTAGGTGGGACGCAAGCAATTAGGTGGGACCCTAGGTGACAGATATCTGGTAACAGACTGGTAGCAGATATCATGCTCAAACATTTGTTTGAGCATGTTTAAACATGTTTGAACAAAAATGAGCCAATCAGATTTGAGAAAAAGTACGC
>JANSTP010264516.1:0-10972 GCA_025330745.1 Cladonema radiatum | reverse complement strand
CGAAAGGGATATTTCTATGACTTGTTATTAATGCTTACTAAAGTTTTTATTTAAATGTATATATATAATACTAATAAATAGTTCTTTTGATTTTCATTCCCTGTTTTTATAGTATTGGAATAAAATTATACAGTAGTAGTTTGGCAATCACAGCCAGTTTGCTGACACAAAAAGCATTAGATAACTAGCTGCGATTAAGTAAATTTATAGCTATGCCTTCATTTTACATCTTCATCTTCATCAGGAATTTTTCATTTTCTTATGTAGCTTCATCCACATTCATACTTTTGAGTCCACCTGAGAAACAGGCACTCAAAAAATTAAATTGGGTGTACTTTTAATTTAAAGCGGTAGTGCCTGCGCTTTTCGCTTTAGGCAAAAAAAGTTTACTAACCGGTATGATGCATCTTCCTCACCTTAAGAGAATCCAAAAAACTCTGAGGCAGAGTGAAAAGTGAAAAAGATTATTATACATGGAGCACTGCCGCAGCCGCAGCCCAAAATGATGACTGAATCAA
Organism: Cladonema radiatum; assembly: GCA_025330745.1. Classification (NCBI taxonomy): domain Eukaryota; kingdom Metazoa; phylum Cnidaria; class Hydrozoa; order Anthoathecata; family Cladonematidae; genus Cladonema; species Cladonema radiatum. Next base: position 10,454 of record JANSTP010264516.1, on the reverse strand, counting down.
ATATGCTTACAAAGCTACCTACGTTTTGAATTCTCAAAGCTAGCTACTACAAATAAAAATAGAAAATAAAGGCCAGTGGAAATGATATAGCTATATGAAACTTTGTCAAAATCCTAAGCAAAGTTTATACTGATATGATAAAAAAAATACGACACCCCTTCTATGTTTTAGCTAACAGTCTGGCTGAGAGAGTAACTTCTGAAAGTTCAGAGTTAAGTTTGGTTTGCTTGAGCTAGCATCATGCCGTCATGCCATATATGTATGTATAATATATGGCATTCATGTATGTGCAGATACCCTAGCTAGCTAGCTAGGTTCCAAAATGCTAAAAATAACACTTTCAAGTTTGTCTAATCTTTGTAATATCTGCATTCCATATCTTTAAACTTTAAAGTTGACTTTTCAAGACCTCTTACCTTTAAAAACTTCCAAAATTTTGATGAACTTTCTTTATCACTTCACACTTTGACTTTTACCGATACTGTTTGTGTCTGAAAACTTGGAAGCATGAATCTGACAGAGTGCCGATTAAATTTTTTCAAAAAAAAAACAAATGAAATGGAGTGCTTTCTTTACGCCCGAGGGGAGCAGAGACTTTGACCGAGAATTTCCAAAAAAGCATCAATAGTTGAGAGCGTACGCTCCCCTGGGCGTCAAAAAATGATATTCTGCTCCCCTGTTCGGGTGTGAATAAGCTTGAGCTGCTCCCCTGGGTGTAAATATATCGGCATTCTAGTAATCAAAATTTTGCCGTTCGGCTCATAATCGGCCATAAACAAGCTCTCGTCCATTCTGGACAATTCGGCAATAAGGAATCCGCTGACCAAAAGCATCGCATAATTGGTGTACCGGAAAAGCGCTACGTTTGGGTAAAAATATCTGATGACAACAAATTTTAGAGAAAAGTTAACTGTTAGTCCAGTTATTGATAGACACAAATAAATAATGATTTTCTTTGAAATTTATGGCAATATAATTGTTGCAAAAGTAATATCTGTGACTTTTTTGATAGGGGAGCAATTGCTCCCTTTGCTCCCCTCTGGCTACACCCCTGATATGAACAAACAGTACCTGGATGTTAACTGGAAAAGCCAGAGAATCTGATATGAGAAGTCCTAAATACGGAAATCTTATCGATTTATAAATATTTTCTGTAAAATTCCTCCTTCACCAAATAACTTTTTTCATAGAGTGGTTTCGTAAGATTAGAAGTTTGTTTTCCTGAACCCAAAAATTCGGAAAAAACTTAAAAAATAACTAAACTATGTTCCGAATTAATGAATGGTTTCTGAATTTAACTTTACAAAAGATGTTAAAATTATGTTGATCCTGTTGTCAATTTATTTTTTGAAATTTTATAAGCTTTGAATTTTCCAAGAAATTTTTGAGTTTAAGAATGAGAAAAAAAAAGAAAAAAAAACTTTAACATGAAGCAAATTCAATATAACTTACTTTTTTTCCCCGAAATAACGTTCCTGTTGTTTGAAATACCCAGGTTTTTTTGAACGCTCCATCAGACTTCCCAATTCTTCAAATGGAATAGAGGTCATAGGCAATGTTAATGTTGTATTTAAAAAATACAAACAACCAAAGCTTATTTGTATATCTAACTCGTCGTTGTCATTAAATCTGTCTTCCTTTTTTGACTTGTACGTCTCAACTGAATCTAATATGTGCTTCAAGAACATTTTATTCCGCCATTCTTCCCAATTGTGATTATGTTCACTGTCCTGATCATCTATAAAAATGACAGTTCTCTCCATGTGTTGATGCAGATTATCGTATGCTGATTTACACGGACTAAACTTTAAACGCGAAGATGGCATCAGTTCCCTTGGAGGAATAACTGCATAAGAGTCTTTCACAAAGGGAACAGATAAGTCAGGTTCAAACTGCTCTTCCAGTTTGCTAGCCTTTTCGTATTTCAGTTTGTTGATTTCTTTTTTTATGGTTGATATTCCTTTTTTTGTAGCTGATGCATTTAATATCAGCTGCCCTGAACTATTTAAAGACAAGTGAACATCGGAGTTTGATAACAATGATAGTTTCCCCTCAAAAAATTTCAATGATTTTCCAATCGAAAGTGCCATTTCTGATCCCAGATTCATGGTATGATTGTCCTTGTTTTGTTCCAATGCAATAATATAATCCATTAAGATTTCTATATTTCGCTCAAACATCAAGCAGTGGAGAGATCTTTTTGCGTAGTTAGAAATAAGTTGAATTTTGTTTTTCGGAATATTCTCTTCATCAATATTATCAATACCCTCAACTGGCCATTTCGCATCGAAACTTTCTGTCATCGTTGACATCTTTTTGAAAAATTCTATAATTTTCTGTCCCATTTCATCATATTGGTTTATTGAAATATTTTTAGAATCAAGCTTTTTTTGTAGTTCTTCAAGAGGAACAATATCAATTCCCTCAGCTACATCAAGAGATGGTGCTGGTGGGAACTCTAAAATATTAATTACGAGTGCATAGAATTCTGAAGTGGCTATCATTCCTTTATTTTTATCACTGGTGGCATTTTTAACAAGACCAATCGCACGTGCCCACGCCACTAATGTAAATAAAATGATAAAATATAATGGGTTTTCTTTATAAAGGTGATGGATATAATGTGTTTTCATCAAACCAATTTTATTCATTGAAATATCACATCTCGATGTAATATTACTCGAATTAACGCATAATTTTGCGAATTGAATAGAATGATTGTCCTTGGGTAGTTCTACTTCTGTTGCGATTAGGTTTATTGCTTCGACAATTTTCTTTATAAAATGGCAATTTCGGACAGATTCTGGTAGTTCAAGAAAGCTTTCTCTTGATTCGCCAATAATGGTGGTGTTGTAAGATTCTGGTAATGCAATGACACAAATATCAATGTCAGATTCTGTTTCATTTAAATAAACTGAAGTGGAGCCATACGGATAGAGTTTGAAACATGTTTTATTAGTTTTCAGTTCTAATTTCATAAATGAATCAACGTTTTCCCGAATATCGTCAACAATTTTATTCTTCTCGTGCACAGATTTTTGTAGAAATAAAATTTTGTTGTCAAGAAAAGCTTTCAAACTTTTTCCAATTTGGACGTTTATGTTTGGAGATGAAATTGATTCACATTGTCCGAGTTTTGATAAAACATCAGATAAGATCCATGCAAAACTTTTCATTGGATTCCTTGTTTTTAATGGTGATTTGTTATCATAAACAAGGTAATACCAGGCATAAGCCTTTGCCAATTGCTCCTCCTCATCACTTATATTTTGAAAAAATATTTCTCGGAACGCTTCTCTAATAGCGTTATATGTTTGTTTAATACTCTCCGAAATTTTTGATTTATGACTGTATAGACTTTCATTCCAACCGTACGTTGCATTTGCTAAAACAACATCAGTTTCACTAACAAGATTGAATTGTGATATAACTAGATTCATTTGGTATGAATACAAGATGTATACCTTCTCGGCTTCTTCAAGATAATCTTCGAATCTTTGAGGAGGTACAACTGAATGATTTTGAGAGATACTCGGCGTAGGTTTATTTGCATAGTGGTGATTGTATATGGTTGATAAGCACTTCCGATATAAAACTCCCAAAGGTTTAAAAGATTCGTATGTTGATTGCAATTTTTTCTCCATGAAATCCGGATATTTTTGGACTAAACTTTGTATGTTTGCCGGTATTATTGGTTTCAAACCCATCTTTGGGTAGTCTACAGCTACTGCGTGAGCTTCTGCTAGGACAATCGCTTTTGGATCGGCAGCACCTGAATCCAATACATCACATAAAGCGAGGTGTAGATTTGAAATTTTTCCGAGAAAATTGGAGGTCATGAGATCTGCCACAAAATCAGCTATGTCAGAGTGATCGATTTTTTCTAACATTGATGTTTTATTACGATCATTTGATGTTTTATACTCACAAGCTTTGAATACAGGTGGTATTAAATTTTCATCCCAAATAATAGCAAATCTATCACCATCTAAATCACCTCCACTACATTGTGCAGCAATAGACTTGTCACAATTTTTAGATGGGAAGACAACGACATTATAAAAATGTGCAAGCTTTTCATGATAAACACAAGAAACAACCCGGAAATCTCCTGGATGTAGACATGGGTTTCTGAATATGAGCACATTTGATTCAATCTTTTCAAAATGTTCGTGATTCTTTTTGCTTATTTGAACAGAAATTTGATCTTCTTTTAATACACCATATGGGTCAGGTATTCCAATTAATAATGCTCCTCTTTCCATATAAATTTTCATTTTGGACTTTAAGAGATTGGTATTTAACCTGTACATACCTCTTAGCAATTCAAACCAGTAAGGATCTTGTAAGAGCTGCGCTTCCTTGCAAATATTTTCTACGCCATTGTTAGGTAATAGATCTGATAAAGCAGTTTTTGATTTTAATTCGTCAATTAAAGTAGCGATGTGAAATTCCAAATCCTTGTCTAAGCAATGTAAAAGTTTATTTTCCGCATCAAAATCGGTAATACAAGAGATTAAATTTATGATTTCGCGATTTAAAAACAGCTTATGGAATTTCGAATAAGCCACAATACACAAATCATTGTCATTGTTCTTGAATTTTCTCATTGACGCTCGAATCAAAATTTCCTTGTTATCAAGTTCTGGATGATCATCTTCAACTGTCACTAACACACCTTTACACCCACCGAATCTTATCTGAAAAGCAGAAGGTAACTCACTCAAATTCATTGTTTCTTTTATTTCTTTTGCCTTCGATATTGATATTAAACCAGCACCGTCTGTTGTCATATCACCGTTTTTTGCATAAATATCTTCAACGAAATTGATATTTTTTTCAAAAATTTGACAGACAAAGTTATCAGCTGTTCCATACATACCCAGACGTGCTAAGTATTTTGCCACAGTAGGAAACTGAATATAGTTTGGTATAAATTTATGTCGTAATTCATTTACAAAACTTTGTTCTTTTGCTTTGACAAAGTACCCTTTTTGATGACGAAATTGGCTTCCTGTAGAAAGAAGAAAAAAGTATTTATCGTTGTTTATTTTAAAACCTTTATTGAGAATCTCTTTAAATCTTGGTACCAACGATTTATCATGAATTGTAGATAGATCTTCATCACGAAAAAAAACATTGACTATGTCAATATTATTCTTTTGTGTGTAGCGCAACAGCCGACTCAGGGGTGCTGTGTATTTACTTGAAGCAATTATTCGAGTTGGTGTCACAATGACTCTTTTTATCAACATATTGTTTGAAGGAACTTTTGGTTCTAAAATCTGCTTATAAGTTTCGTTTAACGAATTCTCCATATCTGCATGCATAAGTCTTACTTGAGAGTAGACATCAGTAAAGTAAGGGTAGTTGTCTGTTCTTAATCTTGATAAACATGCAACTATTATTTGTCTAATATATGGGGATTCATTTTTGCGAAAGTAATAACTTGTTTTTTGCAGCAAATCATTTTTGATGCAGCATATTTTTCTAGAATCCACTAGTGAATCGATTTCCCAAATTATTTGGTCTTTTAGCGTGCATTTTTCATTTGATAAGAGCTGGAATCGATTTGGAAAAGATATATCAAACTTTGTATTGAAAACATTTGCGGGAAAAATAACTTTAGACAAGAGGATTTCATTTAAAACAGCATCAACCTTAATATCAAAGTATAACACAAAGACTGGAGATTGTGAAAAACAAATTTGATCTTCTTCTTTAAAAAGTCGCATCGATGTTGTCGAGTCAATATTCTCAGAAAATATTGGTGAATTGTTTAGAGTCATTATTAGGGAAATTTGCCGTCTATCATACATAACAAATGCAAACTGTTTCATGCAGTTAAATTTTACAGTGATACTTCTTTCTCTTCCATCTTCTATATTTACAAGAGTAACTTTAATTTCTGTATTAGGCGTAAACTCAACATTACATTTTGTATTGAATATCTTGGTAAGGTTTAACTTTCTGGGATTTTTAAAACAACCGGTAGCATAACCTTGACACTCTACTGATTTAACATCTTGGCTCTCCTCTTTGTTTATACTGAGATTGTCGCTGAAGCATTCTTTCGAGAATATTTTGCACTGGTTTTCTCCATCAGTTTCAGTAAATGAATATGAAGAACAAAATATTTTGTACATATTGGGAGGCGTTAACGAACAGTTGGAAACGGCTACATACATTAAAAAAGTCTTCGTTTTCTCATCACTTAGAAGTTCTTTTATATTCAGATGAGGCTGTTTTGAAGCTATCTCAGTCAATCGGAGAACTTTTAGACAATTAATTGACTTAAAGCTGCTCCTAATTCTGTCTTTAATATTCCCACAGTGGTTGCTGTTATCGACGTAAAGAGTAATACATAAGTCATAGTCTTGTTCATGTGTGTCTGTATAATTATTCAAATAATTTCCAGAATCTTCATTCTCTTTTGATAATGTTTTAACGATACTCCTTCTATATTCAGTTATTTTTGAGTGTTTCCTCTGAGTAGCTTTTAAAACAGATTTTATTAATTCTTCTAATTGGTCTGTATTCATTCTCTGTCTTTTTTGTAACTCACTCTCGAAAATAAAAAATTTAGCATTTTCTTTTCTGGCTCTTCCCCTCATCTGAATAAATCGAATAAGACTCAACGTACAATTAAAAGCAATGACTAAATCGCACGAAGCCACGTCAATTCCTTCGTCTAAAACAGATGTGCTAATTAATAGATTTGTACTTTTCTCAGTAGAAAATTTTCTAATCGCTTCGCTTTGTTCTCCATCCCAAGTCATCCCGTGCAATCCGTTATGTCCGACAACCAATTGCGGATTCATATCCTTAAATGATGATTCTGCCCATTTATGCAAAGATCTGGCAATACTTCGTGTATCAACAAAGACAAGGATTTTTGAACATTTATCAGCTCTGTCGATAAGGCAAGTTAGTTCCTCTATTCGAGTTGAACAAGCTTTGATGATTCTAAATTTTTCAACAAGATCTTTGCAGTATGGTTCATCAAGCAATATGTTAACTCCATTTGGTACGCCAATATAAATACATTCTTCAATCGCTTGGAGACACTTTTCAATAGTTTTGAAGTCTTTTTCGCAGTCACTATACTTTTCATTGTAAAAATATTTACGTATTTGACCACGAATTTCTGACAAATTGGATAAATTTTCATCGATAATGTCAACTTGGATGGTCAGATTTTTCGATAAAAACTTTATTTTCTGGTTCAATAGTGCTACAACTTCATGAACAAAATTTTTTTGATCTTGTGAGGTTTCAATTTTTCTCCGTAAGGTGGTTGTGCTAGAATCAGTCCGATTTTCAGGTTGAAAAAATTTCAAATCTGGAAAAATATCATTCAGTTCCTTTATCTTCTTCTCTCCCTCCTGTCTTGTTTTCAGAATAAATGGAGATGCAGAAAGTCCAATAATTCTTGGCTGGTGCTTCTTATTTTGGCTTGTAAACGCTTTCATCAATGAAACATACGCATGTTTGCCGGTAATATGATGACATTCGTCAAATATAACGGTGTGAAAAAAAGATAAATCGATTTTTTTTTGTGATAAAAGTGTTCTCAATGAACCAGCCGTTGCGACAACAATGTCATACGTTTTACTGTTTATCTCGTAAACTGTCAATTCACTTTTATTTTCACTACAAACAGAGGCAACTAAGAGACCAGTGTCAGAAGCTATTGCAACAGTCTGTTGATAAGCTAAAGGTATACGATCGACTATCAGCAAGCCAATACGATCTTGATTTAATTGTCGCATCTTTGAAAATATCATTGATGCTATTAATGTTTTCCCATAACCTGTTCCCAAAGGTATAACCAGGTTTGTCAGCATTCCTTCTACGTAGGCTTCTATTTGATATTTATAAGGTTTTTTTGTTAATAGTAAATTACGCCACTCAAAATCGTCAATTTCGCTTGACAATGACAAAACCTGCACAGGTTTACTAACTTTTCTTGAGTAATAAATCGTTTTTGTTTCTGGTCCACAGTATTTGGCAAGTTCTTCATGAATTTCTAAATCAAAACAGTTCCAATGCCAACCTTTGTTTTTGTAATGATAAGCATTTAAACTCACGTTTCCGCATGCAAAACCAAATATATGGGTGTTATTGAATGAGAAACGTAATCTTGTACCAACACTTTGCTCGCAGTTTTTGCAATAGATCTCATTATCTTTCTTTACAAAACGTAGTTCATGAACATCATTTGATAATTTTTCAATATCTAGATTGACATATACGTTAACATTTTGGCTATTATCGACATCTTTGAAAATTAGTAGCTCATCTATGTGTGATACCCTTTCAGTACAAAAACCGCATTCCATTCCTAAAAAATAAGTCGAGATAATATATGAAGTTTATCTTAGTCATGTAGGTAATATATGAAGCATGTAAACTATATAGCTACTATGTTACTTGTTCTGCTTAATATATGTCGATTTATTGCACGTTATCTTGTAAAGCCTACAAGCAACTAGTACTGAATTCTTAATCTGCAAATCAAACTTCAGTGCCGATACCAAGAGCAATGAAAAATGATATTTTGATTCGAAGTATTTACTTCCTGCCCTGGGTGTTTTTCAAGTGCAAGATTTTAGAAACTTAAAATAAAAGATTTCGGCAGTTAGCTTGAGTACAAAAAAAAAAAAAAAAAAAAGTGTACTGTTAAAAGAATTAAACAGTCCTCAATTTGCTGTAATGTAAATTTATTCTTATTATTTCTTTATTTAGTCAACTACATAATTACATAGCAGACAAGGGACACCAAAATGTCCGTAAAATCTAATGGCGCCTTTTAATCAATTAAAAGAAGACGTCAAATGGCGTAAAAAGTCTCATAGGAACGCCCAAAGTTTAATGCAATAAAAAAATTAAAAAAATTCAATCTCAAAAATGTTTCTTAGAAAATATAGAGTCCGGCTGCGATATAATATTTACATATTTGCAAATTTTTGATAATGACAAAAATAATGAAACTTGGTCTTCATTGCCTCTTGCAGGAAGTGAATTTAAAAAAAGCCATACATGTAATGAAAAAAATTGACATTTTGCTTTGTTTTTTTTTCTTCTCCACTAACATATTGAGTAATTACCGCGACCTTATGAAATTTTTGTGAGACGGTTGAGTCACTAAGAAATAAAAGACTTGATCAATATACAACATGCTGTATATACTAGGAGCCCTTAACTGGGCTGATGTTCATTTAACATAATATCCTGGTCGACAGGAGTTTGCTAAATTGCGTGGGTTACGTACGTGCTAACGTGGGTTAAATGGGTTCGTGAGTTACGCGAGTACGTGCTTGCGTGGGTCTTTAAAAAAATTACGTGAGTTACGTGGGTTCGTGGGTGACGTGGGTACGTGGGTCTTTATAAAAAATTACGTGGGTTACGTGGGTACGTGAGTTGCGTGCCTACGTGGGTCCTTTGAAAAATTATGTGGGTCCCCTGGGTTACGTGAGTCCAATTTTTTGCGGATTTTAAAAAGCTACGTGGGTCTATTATTATGGGAGTATTGGGAGTATTGTGGGTCTATTATTACTGTGTCCTTGAAAAAATCAGTTAATGTGGAAATAAATGTGTGTTTTATGGGTTCTGAGTGGGTTTACCTGAATATAATTTGTAAATTAACCGGCAGCATGCTCAGGAAGTTTGCCACTAGAGGTTTTGCCACTAAGAAAATTAAAGTCGGTATTTTTGCCACCGTAATTTTGCCACATTCTCAGACAGGAAATACTGCAACTGGATAGTCTCGTAACATACCACACTTTTCAAAAAGCCAAACTCAACAAACTGGGGCTTGAGAATGCATCGTTCCAAAAGTTGCACGTAAGTTTTAGTCATACAGTGCTAATTCGAAGTCAATTGTATTTCTAGTTTTAAGAAATTGAAATTGTTTGAATTTGAAGGGGGAAGGGGGACTGTTGAGCCCTAACTCCTTCCTACTCCTCCCCCTCACCCTCTCTCTCTCACACACACACACAAATTAAAATAGATAATGATAATGGATAAATAAAAATTTTTTTTGATTTCGTGCAAATCAATTAATTTTCCCCTGACAGCCTAGTGTTATAAAATACGTAACTAGTTATCCAGCCAACCTATTTACTTATTTATGAAAAACTATATTATTGGGTCGGCCAATAATGTAGTTATTGAGTCTGTAGAAATCCTTTTTGTTTTTCGTAATCTTGAAAAGAAAGAATGGCTAAGGACATATTTAGGAAGGATTGATATGTAAAGTGTTGCAAAATACAATTCAGCACAATCACCATATAATTCGCTACAGCAGATTTATTTTCATACCATTCAGTAATACTATTTGGACTGGAAGAAAGTTAAAGGGACATTCCCGCCAAATTTTTTATTATCCTGATATGGTCAATGTACTTTGCAAATCACAACCCTGGAGTTTTAGGTTTCAAGGTTTCTTACTT
>JANSTP010264505.1:0-10973 GCA_025330745.1 Cladonema radiatum | reverse complement strand
AGCAGCTCATGATAGTCATTACCTGATACTTAATTATGCCAAAATCTTTACCTACTGTCCTGAAAAATAGCTTTTTTGGTTTTTTAATACTCCTCAACAGGTCTATGCTTACATAATTATTTGCAATATGATTTGAACAACGATGAAAATGAATGACTTTTTTTTCTTTTTAAAAAAATATTCACATAATTTATCTTTTCATTTTTTAATCCAATCATAGAAAAGCTGTGTATTTTCCCTTCATTCAGGGCTTTATTATTTCTAGACTAAAAAAAATGATCGGTAAAAAAAGTTTTTGGATACATCCCAACAACTACCGTCAAACAGGGTGACTTCGGACACCTGGTGTGACTTCGGACATAAATACCTAAATCATTTTGAAATGACTTTAACTTACTGAAAAAAGTGAACACTAGTCAATCTCTATTGAAAATTTAACGTGTGAATTTCAATAGTCCTACTAATAGTTGGTGTTTTGTGAGCATGATGGAGATGAAAATGATGGAGATGCAATGAACAGAGTTTTCTGCATATTACTGAGATAATAATGGCGTGTCGAATATAAATTTTGAAAGAATATGAATCCAATGGTATAAATTTGAAAAATTATTTCCAGAGCATTTCCTTGTTCCAATTAATCACAATCAATAGAAAACTTGATTTTCAATATCCTTGGACTGGCCCCAACGGCCTCATAGTTTGTCTTGTATAGCTTCATCAAATATTTTTTAGAAATAATGAATTTTACTTTTTTTACGTCAGTAGTTGCAAAGAAACACCAGTCAAACTATGATTTTGTAGAATGGATGATCAAAACGCATTTTAAGAAGCAAAAATGACATCGAGAACTAATTGGTTAATCCTATAATACGCGATATTTCCAAACGCCTACAATGTTTTTGTAATGTAGGAGGTTATGGGAATTATACCGTTAAATAGTGAAAATATCAATTTCTTTTTTGATAAATTTGAATATTTCGTTCTACAAAAAGATTAATAGTATCTAAAAATACAATAAATTAATTATAAACTGTTTTTATTTGGCTTATCCAAAGTCACCCCACCTATATGGGGTGACTTCGGACAACTTTAAAGGCTCTTAAATTCTAACAAACGAGATATTATCTGGCTAAAATAGCATGTAGCCAACTATTTCCATACATTTGTTACTCGCTAGAAATTTCGTAGCATCAACTATTGTGAAAATTTTTCAGGAAAATTTTTTTAGTTCTTCACACAGTGCCCAAAAATGAAAAAAACCAACCATGACAGTGCCTCTTTAACAACTCGTTTCCTTATTTGATGATATGTAAAAGTATTGATAAATCAATAAGTGATAATATTTGTTTAATAAATGGACCATCAAACGGTTTCCAGAGTGCGATATATCATATTTCAACAAAATCTTGTGCTTACATCAGTACTTTAAGTGTTTTGTGTGGACTATTGTTTCCATAAATAACGTAGGTTGTATTTGCAAGCCAAAAATAAATCTTAGAAACAGCAATAATATATAAATACCTAAGAAAAAATACAATACACTATAAGTAAGATTACAAATTCTAAGGAAAAAAGAAACTAAAAAGTAAACGAATAAACAAAGGAAGAGAAAATTATTTTTGATACATTGATAATATTGCTTCATATTGGTTCATGTCTACTTTCAGGTTACTTTGTTTCATATCTATTATTTCATGGGTTACATTATTCCTTCATAAAGTTTTGCATCAGGTGATCTGTGTCGACGAAATATTGTGCTAACAACAGTGCTTCATGTGTCCTGTTCAATAATTGAGCGCCATTGTTTCCATAACAAAATTAAATAGGTTGTTTTTCCTGTCCTCACCAAAAGTAAATCTTAAAAATTGCAAACAATAAATACCTAATAAAAATGTATATACAATACATTATAAGTACGATTTCAAATTCTAAGAGAACAAGAAAATCAAAAATAAATCAATAAACAAAATTAACCCGACTTTAACTGGGGGGATCAATAAACAAAGTGAAGAGAAAGTTTTGATACATTTGATAATATTGCTTCATATTGGTGGATGTTTTCTTCAAAAGTTACTATCATTTCTATTATTCCGTGGGTCACATTATTTCTTCATAAAGTTTTGCATCAGGTCATGTGTGTCCACAAAATGTGGTGAAGTGTATCCACTGCTCAGCAATTGTGGATCATTGTTCCAATAACAAAAGTAAATAGGTTGTATTCCTGCCCTGACCAAAATAAGTCTTAAAAATTGAAAATAATGAATACCATAAAAAAACTAGTAACATTACTAGATAAGCATTAATTAAGAAACCCAAAAATAAATCAATGAATAAAATGAAGAGAAAATTATTTTTGACTTATTGATGTAATATTAGTTTATTCTGCTTGATGTTTACTTCAAAGGTTACCTTCACCAGAATTTTTCCATGATCAGATTACTTCTTCATAAAGTCATGTATCTCACCATTCTTGCATTCTTTAGGACATATATGTTTTTGATTTTGTGCGGTACATAGCAACATCATGAAAAAATTCCTGGTGTGTGATGTTCTCATCCTCTTGAAATGCAAGCAGTAAAGCAGCTTTTTTTTACTGAATACATTAACAATTATCCAAAATAAATATTACTTTATACAATTAAAAGTAATTGCAACAAAACCTGTCAAATATCTGTTCGACAATACATTCCTGACAGCACATAAATATTTAGCAAATAAGAATCAAAGAGAATTCAAGCAGTCAAAGGCTAAATCAGTATAAATACTTTACACAGATATTGCCCAGCTACATAGAAAAAACAGTTGTTCTTTTTCCAAAGATTACATTTTAAAACAGATGCCAGACAATAACTAATAAGATGAATCCATATGACAGATATTTTCAATAAGTAAAGCCTGTGGTTACGGCCTATGATGTTATTGTGAAATCACATGATAGCACACCATTTGCAGATAATATTTTCAAAGTTCTCACACCTGAGGTATAGACATTTCAGTGTCGCCAATTTGATTTTTGTTTATTGGTAGACAAAAAATTGCAATCTTGCAAAGGGAAAAGTGAGAAAATATTGTCTCAGACTAAACTACATCTGTTATATTTCAAGACAATGTGAATTTGTTTTGATTTTGTGCGTCAAAATTTTCTATTATCAAAAAGTAACTAAGGAATTAGTTCATTGATCCTGGGTTAGGTAAGGGTTATAGTCAGGTAGCTGGTGACAAAAAATCACGGAAAAATAACAGACATTTCAAAATTGGTCCCAATTTATTCTATCAAATCTCATTATGGTTTATGAGATTTTGCCACATGCGTATTAATGTCAATGCTCCGAAAACTGCAGTAAAAAATAAACAGCACTCAAGTGGAGAGAAGTAGAAAAATGATAAAATCTTGTCATTCTGAAACTTTTTAACGATTACAAAGACTAATCAACATCAATTCAAACAAACAGTAAACATTAATCTCATTCTGCAAAAACAATTTACAGTGGGGAGATAGCCAGAAGAAGCGAACCTCAAAATATGAGTCAAACCCAAAAAAGAAAAAATCTAAAAAAACTAAAGTAAAAATCTTAAAAGGTTAAAGATTAATAAAAATATTAAACTAACTTTGCAACTTTTTCTCAAAATAAATAAACAAATACAAGAGCTCAAAACAGACAAGTTTAAGTGAATTCAAAACGTTTTACTACAAAATACATCTGAAATACACAAAAGCTTCTTATCAAAAATTTTCGAAACCAAAAACGTATTTAACCCTAGGTCACATTTAATCAAAACTTGTAAAGGAAATGGTTCGTCAAAAATTTTGTTGATTGAAACCATTAAATTTTCAGTTGAATCAACAACTCACAAAAAAACAAAAACTTTTGAAATATCCTCTGGACTGATGATAGTATATACCTATTGTTTTCAGGCTGTTTCAGATTGCAAAACAATCATGTCGTCACTTCAGAGAGATGCAATATTTTTTCACAAGATTCGCCGTCCTTGACTTCAAATATCTCAAGATTTTCCTAAGCCGTAAAAAGCGCCTGAAAGAGCAACCTTTGATTAAAAACTGAACTAGAAAAACCATTTGTTCACAGCCTTTTAAATTTTTCATCACTTTTTAAGTTTGCTTTCTAAACAAAAAATTGAACCAGCAAGACTGTTTTGCTTTATCACAGGCTCACTAACAATAGAAAACATATCAAATGTCAATTGAAATCCTCTTTATGTCAATTTTCCTCAAATTTAATGTTACCAGCTACCTGACAGTCTGAAGGGTATCCACAATGAGGCACAATGTCAGTGCAAAATTGGCAAAAAAGAAAGATGACTAAGTGACGTGAAGCAGTAATTAAATTTACTTTTCCGTATATCTTCCTCGACATTCTTTTATTTTCTTTGCAAATGCCAGTAAAACTATAAAGCAATTTCTGAATTCACAGCAACCGCAGCTTTGGGCGATTCCAAATTGCAAAAAGAAAGTACAACGTGGTTCCGAAAAAGAATATAGAAAACACAATAGAGCAACTCTTTACTATAACTTTATGGAGAGAACCGAATAGCGACTGTTAGTACAGAGTAAGTGATAACATACGGGGATAATGGAACATGAAAGAAATATAATAAGAAAATACACGCTCATTTTAAGAAATTTCTCGCTACGCGGAAATTTAAAAAATATTTTCTTCTTAGCAAAAAAGTAGAAGGGCCAAGGACTGCCCATCCACAGAGCCCCCTCCCCCATTGTCGCATTCCCTGATTTTTTCCTAAATATTTTATCTAATAATTTTTCCATGTAATTATTACAAATAAGAATTCTATTCTCCACGGCTCATCTCCCTAACTTAACCGTAGAATATTGACCTAATATTTAAGACAGTATTGTCCCAAATACATTAGACCATAGACCATAGCTTATAGTCCAATATCTCAAATTTTTCAGATATCAGATTGTTCCAAGACACAATGTTTTTGTTATTGTAAGGTTTTTTAAAGGCAACATTTCCAATTTTCCAGCTCTAGTGATTTGCAAAAATTGACTAAGCACACCCTCTCCCTCTGCAAGGCACTTTTAATAAGTATCCGCACTAGTGTAATTATCAAATAGGCGCCGACACATCAAGTTCCAGTTATTAAAAGCTATTTAAAGTTATTAAAACTTTCATCCAATATATCAAAGGAATGCAAGAAAAGCAGCAACTGAAAATGAATGGGGAGCGCACTTTGTTTTAGCTATCCATATTATATTAAATTACATCAAAAAACATCCTAAAACTTTTCAAAATCCCTATATTTTAAACAGAAGTCATCTCAATCGAGTGCCCTTGACTAAAAACCCAATCTAAAGCTTTTCAACTGCTCTCTTGATCAAAATTTTTGTTTTCTCTTGCTGTAGATAGATTTCAAAGTTTTGTTGACATCAAAAAAAACTAGGAAAAAACCTAAAGGAAAGTCGAACAATCAAGCTACTTGTAAAAGGAAAGTGAAACTCATGATTTAAATTGTCAACTCGTAAGTGAAACTAGTAACTTGTAAATTTAATTGGTAACTCGTGCAGTAAACTATAACTCGCAACTTGTAAGTGATAACTCCTAACTCATGGATTAGATATCCACAAGCAGTTAATGGTAGGATTGCTATTAGTTGCTATTAGTCAAGATTGGTTTGTCTGTTTTTGCTTTTTCTTTTCTTTTCTTATTTCTTTTTTTTCTAGAGGGGAGCGAGAAGGGGTGTGGACAATTCAGCCATACACAGTGTGGATGTCATAAAGAACACAAAAGTTATTGTCCAAGTAAATATAATTTATAAGTACTCAAAATGACAGTTACTTATTATCACATTTGATTGGACTACTGCTTGTAATATTGTTGCTTGTGAGGAGACTCATATTATTCTCTCTCTTGAGTATCTGTAAAGAATATATAAACAAAAAATACCTTAGACTAAGGTCTTATGATATGATTATTTTTAGATAGGTTTACATACATTATAATAGTGTGTGGAGGGATACTCTTGCAAGAAAAGTATTGCTTCCTAGTTTAATTTCTGAAAATTTTAACATAATTAACTAAAAGAATGACTACATCCAAGTTTAAATAAACTTACTGATTTAATCCTAACCAATAGAAAGAGACCCTTCTAGAACACACGTTACTACAATTTCAATTAAAAAGCGAATAAATTGAATACCAATTAAAAATTAAAATAAACAACTTTGAACCAAAAATTCTTATAGTAGTTACCAAATATGCTGAGTAATGTGCTAAAAGTGGGCCAAAAAGAAACAAATGACATCATTTTTGCAAGTCTCATGGCCCTAGGTTGGGTAGGAAAACTCCAATCATATAATCTGTCATAGTTTTAAGACCTTTACCTATTAGGAAAGACAAACTAAACCAAATGGTCTACGGTACCACTAATGTCAATGAATGTTTTTTAAGGGGTGGCAGGTAAAGGTGCAGAACCCCTAAAATCATCAGTCCTGTCAAATTTAGCCCACAGGAACCCTTTTCCAAATAATTAAAGACCGGATTTATCAACATTGATTTAGATGAATAAAAGCTTAATGGGCTTCTTTAAGTAATAGAGAGATCTTTCAAGGTTAAACCTTTTCAGTTCTATAGTATCATTATCAAAATGCACTTTTCCCTGAAAACCGTAACTTCTAGTAGGAGATGTAGTAACAAACGTCACAAGTTTAACAAAATCTAGATAATAAAATAGTTTCACAAGACCAAATGTTGTTGGGTTGCATTTGGGTATAAAGCTTAAAGTGCAATTTAGCAGCCAGCAAGTAATTGATCAGCAGCAACTTCAAGTTCACTTAGGGCCCAGAAACAAAGTAATGAAAGCAACATCATTTCGCCCTAGTACCAATACAGAAAAGAACCAGTAAATGCACCAGTCCCCCCAAAAAATACAAGCTTCATTTTGCTAGTCCGCCACAATCCCTTACTGTTTCAAGCATGGTCAACATCGGTAAATTGATTGACGATACCGCTACTTCTTTCAATCTTAAGTATTTCAATGTTGAATTATATGGTATGGTGCAAGGAGGAAGAGCCTATTCAATTTAAAAAAGAAGATAAACTTTTTGCAGAAAGAAGATTCAGAAAATGTTATAAGGCAACTTCATTGTCTTAATGCTTTACAGATAAAACGTGGATTGTAAAGGTTTCTAATGACAATGCTAAGGATTTTTTTCAGCAATTAACTAAAACAGGAAAAATATACAACGATTGAAAAGCCCAAAAAACTGTTTACGTCCATTGTCTCTAGAAAAAATTTGCAGATAGAAAACAACAAGAAAAAGTCATTTAGTACAGAGAAACATTCAGCTACAACAATGTTTACTTTGGAGGCTTTTGTGACGAAGCTAAACCATTGCAATACGTTACAGTGGAGCCATACTTTACCAGAAACTTTGTGAAACACTTTAATAACAATGGTGGATTTTTCTCAGCTATTGCAGAAGAAGACAATACTTGTTTTTCAAAAGCGGCAACTCTAAGCCATTGTTCTTGTTGCAAATCGAATGGCCATTTACCTTTGGTTGATATTTAAAGTATATGCTATGACTTTACTGATCCTGAAATAATATTAAGAGAAATTGACGACACAGTTGAGGGACAAAGAGAATTTACTTGCTGGCAATTTGACATGAAAAGCAATTTTACGATCTCAGCAAGGACACAAATGCAACAAATGTGGTGAAATGCCAAATCTGGACAAATATGAATTAAAATTTCTTCTTTGGTTTTTAGACCCTTTACTATTCATTTTATAAAGTCCTTTAGAAAATATTCTTATTCTTGAAATTTTGAATGACGTCACCTTATTTTAGAATGTCTCTTCTAGATTTTATTTGTTTCCTTAAAAAATCTCAAAAGTAAAACTCTATTTAGAGGCCGTGGATTAGACAATCTTGGACAGCTGTGTTTTAGGAAGTCAAATTGATTTATTAAAAATAAAGACTCTAAGGTTTTAAAAATTTATAAAATTTATTTTAAACTTAAAAAGATCAAATAAAAATTTCTTTCTGAATCCTTTTTAAGAACTTCAAATAAAGTGGAGAGCAATTTCATGCAAAACAGATTTAAGGATTAGCGAGAGGAGGGGACATAAGGAAAAACAGATTCCCGTATATTTTGCTAAAAATTCAAATTGAAAAGGAAAATAAATTTCACCATTGATATTGAAAATTTCTATTTTTTCTGTATTATTTCATCACTCTCCGAAAAAAATGTTCAATTTTCTCAAGAAAATCAATTCTTCAAATCTCTTCATGAAGCCTGTCAGTAACCTTAAAGACATAATAAAAAAGGTAAAAAAGCTCCTAAATGTGTGTTTTTTGTAAAGGAAAATTTTGTTTCGTGTTAACACGAACGACAATTGGAATGAAAAAAGTAATACCCAATAGATGTATTTCCCAATTTTCATCTTTATCCATCTAATTAGCAATGAGCTATATACAGTTTATGTAGGTTGATATTTTGCAACAATGACATATCTTTTTCTGCTTCCTAAAATGTTATGCAGTGGTAGTTTGATAGTCCTTACTGCCAACAGTATGTAATGAGTGGAATTAAGCTCAATGAATGACTAATGAGTATATCGAAAAGAGTTTACAACAAATTTGAAAACTTGTTGACCTTCATGCACCTTGCACGATCGTGGCCATGAGAACTTTCTATGTTATTTCTAAGCGTCTTATTCAAATTTGGTGGATCACATAGGAAATATTTATTCTGCTTCCCTTCCATATCGCATATGTGTTTTGCCCACTAAACAACACCATCTAATGACATATTTTCTTTCAAATAATGTGGGAGAAAAAAATTCAATATTCAGGAGACTTTCGAAAAAGTCAATATTCAGATGAAGGCAGTTCATGAATAAGCCAAGACATTCTTGACTTTTAATTATTTAGTTCTATATCCAGTTGATGCCACTTTTTTGAGAACTTCTCCTAAGATGCAAATATGCAAACATGACCACTCTTTCTTACTTAATTTCAGGGGGTTAAACTGCAATTTTCAAACTTTCAACCCCCAATCTCATTTTATAATGATTGACTATCCCCTATATTAACATAACTTCAGAGAAAGAGTATAAAAATTACCATAAATTCTTAGTTAACAAAATAATTGTTATACTACCGCCATATTTTAGGAAAATATAACTTCGCCCCTCTGCTCATTAGATGCTCCCACAAATAAGCATAAAAGAACAAGATTGCAACAAAGCCTCAAATTGAAATGAAAGAAAAATGTTGCTCCTCATTATTATTCTCATACCTATATAAATTTCATGTTATCTCAATATACCTCCTTCGCATTTATAGATCAAACTGGCAAAGTCTAGCAACCTGGCAAAATACTGGCCAAAAAATTGAAAAAAATTTAGTGTGCAGCCAGTATTTGCTTAGTGCTATTTCAGAATATGTTTTCTGTTAGCAAGAAATCAAGGAATACAAACCTTCAAAGTTTTCATTTTCAATTGCTCCTTTCATTTCTTTATCTCTATCAGGCCCGTAGCCAGTGTTTGGGATTGGGAGGCATAATACTAGTCGGCCATGATGATTGGGCAGTGAAAAAGAAATTGAGTTTTCCTCTCTTTAGAACCACTAAAATAGTCACTTTGCAACAGGTATTCCGGCACGTTCGCATCATTCAAGTTAAAGAATTTGTAAACCCGTCTTAACTATATTAATTTTGTGTTTCTGTTCTGCATAACACTGGATTAATTTTCACGCGCTTGATAAGGTTAAAGGTGTATTGAATGAACGGTAAACAAATATAAATGAGTAGTAAACGAGGGAAAGCAATTAGTAAGTGAATGTAAACTGGTTGTAAAAAATTCAAAACCAGTGAAAATGTATATGAAATGGATTAAAATAAGTTGGACCTTGCTGCAACCCATGTGAGTAAAGTAAGAGGAAATAGAAGCAAATGAAAAAAGAAAACAGTTTTGAATCAAATTGAATCAAACTATTTTGTACATTTTTAAAGTGTATAAATTTGCATAAAGTTTTGTCATTGTGCTTAACAGAACAGAAAAACATGAAAATCGTGATATTTGTAATTTTCTTTATATGTTGATAGATTGATTGCTATGGTGTATTTCCTCTTTAGGCAACGTTTATTGGAAATGTTTGTTTAAATCTCTAAACTCATTTAGAGAACACAAAACACATAAACAGCGTGATTGTCCTATCATTATCTTTTACATGAACAGGCCATGATTATAACTCAACCACTTGCCAACTCTAGTTTATTAGTTATTACGTTACAATTCATTCTACTAATTCATTCTAAAAAAAGTAGAAAAATTATTGCGGGGCAATGCCCCCCATTGCACCCCCGGTGGCTACAGGTCTGATCTTTCTGAAAAAAATAAAACTGATCAGTGTTTTTCAATTTATCAGCCAAAACAGTGTAAAAAACTCTGTGTCCTGGACATAGTACATATGCTGCAATTATCTGAAAAAAATTGAAAACTTTTCAACATCCAACTTTTGTCAAGCAAACTCATTATTTCACCATTTTTAGGAATTTCATCAGTTTTTCTTTTACCATTTTCATATCTCCATCTTTATGTTTTAAAAATGTTGCAGTAAATGGGATTGTTAAAATAGTAAACAAATTAAAAACTGGTAAAACTCTAGGACCAAGTAGTGTGCCTACCTCTATACTCAAGTGTAATGCACATATTCTAGCAAAACCTATTGCAAACTTCATTAACCTTTCTATGGTTGCTTAGTGTGGCAGTTTTTTAAAAAAAGATCCCCTTGAAAAATCATGTTTTGCTGAGGAACTTTATTTGCTTCATGATTTTTGCTGAGAGAGGACTCCACCTCTCCTTTGTTTTACCTTTTGGGTATTCGGAAGGTTTCCGATTTTTCCCAATTAGAAATACTGAAACTTTTTCATAGTTATTCCAATCATACATGTCCTAATGATCTTAGAATGTTTTTTGAAAAG